>CAAKHB010001764.1:0-19149 GCA_901007665.1 Aeoliscus strigatus | reverse complement strand
ACGCACACACACACACACACACACACACACACACACACACACACACACACACACACACACACACACACACACACACACACACACACACAAACAATCTGCTGTTAAGATTGTTAAAGACACATTCATATAAATGCACTTTCCTTCCACAACTATTCGTTCTCTGAACCAAGATTTTTCTCAGCCTTTTTTTGATCGTTGCTTCTCCAGTTAGTGTTCTGTCATTTTGGCACCACTTGCTGGCCAAAGAGACAAAGAGAGGACACACTGAGCAGCTGAGCAGAGCAGTTGAAACAGTCCGACACATTTAATGGTTCTGCTTTGAACCAACACACCTCTTTGGAAACATGTCAAACCATCGGATCAGTAGTTTTTGTGCAAAACTACCAACAAACCGAAACACTAAACCTCCTTGGTGGAGGTAATAATTCCTACAGTACATCAGTGACAATTTCCTGAGAGTTTGTTCCAGACATGTTCAGTAATTTGAGACATAAAAACAACAACAACCATGAAAAGTGCTGATGTGGCACCACAGCTCCGTCGGTATGTTGTCACCGTACTGCCGCTTTGAACCGGCCTCTCTGCACAGCTCGAGTCCTCCTCTGTCTGTCTGCGCCGCTGGAACTCAGGCCCGGTTTGAGGGCTGGGAGCATCACTCCAGGCTGGCTCCCCAGCCTGCGCAGGAAAAGAGAAGGTGAGGGAACAACGGAGGTGTGCGTGGGAGTGAGCGGCATCTTTTCAAAGCGGCAACAACACGTACATTTTCTCCGGAAGTGTTTGAACATGCAGTTTGGGAAATTTCTGGTCCTCTGAAGATTTACTGGAAAGAAGAAGACAGGAAATTATCACTGCTCGGTGTATGTGGGTGAAAGGTGGAATAGTAATAATACTGTTGTGTGTCCGACTCTACTGGGCTCCATTGTGTCCATAGGCTTTGGTCAGGGTGTCGTTTTCTGGGGTGATTTTCTTGCGGAGTAGGACATCCCTCAGCAGCGCCTTCACTCGTGCGATCTGGACACCGCAGAGACGAGGTACGTTAGCGTTCCACTGCAGAACAAAGAGCCTGGACCGTTGTACATACTTCCTGCGACTGGAAGCTGTTGGCAGTGTAGAGCTGCCGGATGATGACCTCACACTCCTGCAGGGTGGGAGCGCGCGGCGGCTGGGACGGGCTGCTGTGGATACGAAGAGGCTGCAGTGAGGTGATGAGCGTCCCCTTCAGATCTGCGCTAGGTTTGTGCCTGGAAGAGAAAGAAACATCGCAACTCACTTCTCATGTCACCTGTGGAAGTATTGCAGCAGGGATCAAACAAACTGCTCATCTGAGCCAAAAACATTTACCATTCACCCATTCTGTACGGCACCAACTACAATATATATATACACTGTATATACATTCATTTATTCAGTCATTCATTTATTCGTTTGTTTGTTTATTCAATCATGTAGAACTTCACCTGAGCATGTGGTCCTGTGCTGGTCGTGCATTGTGTCCATATTCCTTCAGGTCAGATTTCACACAGGTGTCACTTCCCCAGGTGGGTGTTCCGATGCCCAGTCGACTGTCTATCAGTCCCAGAGAAAACATACTGAGAGGCTGTTCACCGCTGGCTGCTAATCCTTCTTTCTTTTCATGAAAACACCATTTAACTACTGTGCCTGCATCAGTAACACACGGTACGTGCAACACAAAAAAGAAATAGATCCGTCTCACTACAGCTGCCTGTGCAAACCACAGGGGATTACGTCTCATTACATCTTACCTTTTCTGTTTTCTTTGGGAAGCTCCATAATCAGCTTATACTGCAACTCTGCAACAGCCACATGAAAGGAGAATGCCAGCGAGACACATTAGAATCCCGTATCACCGTGTGCAGACGGCGGCGGCCAGCGTGACGCCTGTTCAGTCAGGGGACACCAGGTACACGTCCACCTCCAACCCAGAAACACTCTGCTTCCTCCTGAAGGACCACTGCCTCCAAAGAGACGTCTGACAAGCTAGAGACATCTTTACAACAGACGTGTCAGAAATATGGGTGGGAAAAAGATAAACGGTAAACGTCCAGTTTTTACTTCTGGAACATAAATGGATGTGAACACTAAAACAACATAAAGAATAAACAACAACAAAAAACAATATAATAATTGATATATCACATTGGTATCAATTGGTAATATCAGACATTCATTAAGTGCAATAAAATTACATCTGGTATAAATCAGTACTTGTTAACTACTGTACAGTTTTAGTTACAACTTGTAGCTAATTGTCTTCTATTTACCTTTTGTAAATGCTATTTTTTATTGCTTTTACTTGCTATTTTATATTTGCAGTCCTCGTTCGTGCTGATATGACAACTAGTATTTCTGATTGTGTGTGTGCGAGTACTTTTACATACAGTATACATGTTACATATTATACATATATATGCTATTATACACAAACACATCCGTGTACCTCGGTTCTCCCTCCTCAGTCGATCCACCTCAGCGTGCAGCTTCTCAAGCGTGGCTCCGTGCTGCTGCTGCAGGAATTCGATGTTCCTCCGCAGGGAGGCGACGCGGGGGTCGGTGTCACCGTGTCCGGGCTCCGCTGCTGCGCCAACCGGCTCTCTGCCCGCTGGAGGAGCTCCAGGCACCGGCGGCACCGGCGGCACCGGTTGCTGCTGCGGCACCGGGAACCGACGATGGAAACCCGATCTGTCGAGGCACCCGACGCGACTCCAGTGAGGCAGATGTCTCACCGGCGGAAGGTGTTTACTGCTCATCGGGCCGCACCTGAGCAGCTAAAACGTATGAGCTAACACCTAACAGCTGAGGAGCTAACACACATAAGCTAACAGCTGAGGAGCTAATACATATAAGCTAACAGCTAAGAAGCTAACACCTTAGGAGCTAACAGCTGAGGAGTTAACACATATAAGCTAACAGCTAAGGAGCTAACACCTGAGCAGCTTCTCCTTTTCAGGGCATCAGATAACTCTGGATGACGGCCGACTCCCGTAGAGCTCCCCAAAGCGTTACTATGACAACAATCCACAGGGAATTTCTACCCCGAGTTTAACCTGACAGGCAAACAGAGCGAGTCACCGGCAGACAGCGCTCGGGCTTTAATGTTTACATCGATCTGACTGTCGATTGTTTGAAATGTTGTATTTTAACGCCATGCGTGTAAATATATGTGAAGCGCTGAACAGTGTGAGTTTCTTCTTCTTCTTCTTCTTTCGGCTTGTCCCTCTTCAGGGGTTGCCACAGCGAATCATCAATTTCCATCTTGTGTGAGTATAAATAATGGTATAATTTCTTTTAAGTCCACCAGTCGTCCTGGAATGTTGGTTTGCTCCTTTAAGGAGGTTTGAAGTCCCTGACATTGGCTTTAATTGATCTTAGCAGAGGATTCAAAGCAGGACAGGAGGTCTGTTGACAAAGGAACGTACACGGGGAATAGATGACCTTCCTTCCACTTTATTCACGCTGCAACCCTCAAACGGTAACACTGACATCACACACACCATCAAAATGAACATGGAAGAGACAACATGAGCATCTGCACAAGGCGTCTTTGGGAACGTGGTGTGGTGCTGCTCGGTCTGTTCGTGCCTGCAGAGTCATAATACAATGACAGCAATAACTTAATGTTCAGTATTTACAAGAGAGACAGGAAATGAAAAACTTTAGGCTGTTTGTTGTACATCGTTGGAGACGGTTCAGGTTCATTATCAGCTTCATGCTTTCACAGCACAGAGAAGTTTCATTCCACTCAAGAACTTTTCATCACGACAGAAAGACGCTCGTCACTCGGCTCCTGAACGCCACTGGTTTCACCTCCTGCACAAATGATCTCAGTGGCGTCTGTGTCACCTTGACAAGATGATGCTCGTCACGACAGCAACGATTGTGGGAACAACAAAACGTGTCACATGCATCGTTTCATAAAGAGATCGTCACTTCCTGCTTCCTGACGTCCAGGATGCTGTCGGCGTGTTTCAGAGCCGCAACATGAGGAATGTAGGAACACACACACACACACACATATTTCTGATTAAGAACTCTGGCAAAAGGCCTCAAACGCAAACACACAAAGATATTATGATAAAAAAATGTCCTCCATTATTTTGTCTCGCTAATGGTGCTAATGTGCAGGCGTCTGCACAGCTACATAACTCCTGAAGCTCCATACACATAAATTAACAACTCAAAGAAGAAGAAACTATCACTGATAAAATACCAACCCATCAAAGGTTCTAAATAAACCCAGCAGCTGTTATCACACACACACACGTCTCTGTGAAAGATGCATTTCAGAGAACCTACTGATGTCGACACCAAAAACTCCAACCCATCACTTCTCAAATTCAGACACTCGCTGCTTGAGATTAAAACCCTCATCAGTTTTTTAAAGCTTAATCTGCTTTTTCCTCTGAACCATTCTCACATCTAACACACTCAACTGTCGACTGTAACAACTAATATAAATAAAGATGTGTCAAACTGTCTGAAAGAAAAAGAAACACCTGACGTGCTCCGCTCCAGACCTTCAGCAGTGTAAACTCTTCCAGGCTGCAGACTCCAGATCAGCCTGAGTGCTACCTACTCCCCACCCACGCTGCTTCTTTACATTCAGCTTTGATTCTTCTTGCTCAACTCCAACAGCGTCTGCAGCATCCTGACCACACGTCCCAGATCGCGGGTTAGTAACCTTAGTAACCTAATAACCTTTTAGCCACTGACTGGAAAACACAGCTGCAACAGAGCTTTAAACAAGTGTAGAATCAGTAAAGTGACAATGATAATAATAAAAACAATAATACCAAAGCAACACAAACTAGTCTACTGGTCATTTGGGCAGCAGGTTACTAACGTGGATGAAGTCGAGCTGTAGCAACGTGCAGATCCCAGCAGACAAAACCAACACACACCAGTCTCACCCAGCACACATACATCATCCTCATCATCACAGGCAGCAGCTGCCTCATGCCAGTTCACAGCACGTGCGCGTCCATCTCGTGTTCCACCCAGGTGTGTGTGTGTACTCGGCAGTAACCGCCCCTGCGTTGGCTGCAGCAGGAGAGTCTCTGCCGGACGAGAAAACAAAAAGTGCAAAGTTCTGTTGTAGTTTGATGGAACGCAGACGTCCTTCACACACACACACACACACACACACACACACACGTGTCCTGTCAAAGGTTCCCGTCCAAGGAGAAGGCTGCAGCGTTCAGGGAACGTTGCAGTTCGAACTAAAAATGACGTGGAGGTGAAAACTGCCTGGCGCTGGTGGATTGTTGGTTTGTCAGGAACGTGCAGCGGTTTGACGTCAGACACAGAGTCCTGACTGCAGAGCGGTGAGGCGGCGTTCGATGCACTGCTTACCTGTCGACAGACAACGGACACGGAGAGAACTCATAGGTCCAATCCAGTTTTTAACCACCTGAGGCTTGAATCAGAAATCTAAAATGTGTTGTAAATGTGAGTGAACTGTGGACACACACATGTGTCTCCTCTTACATCTGCTCACGCTGACGATGTCCTCGTGTGCGGTGAGCAGCAGCGTCAGCCCCTCCATCAGCAGCAGAGCTTTGTGGTAGCGCTGCACTGACGCGTCCCCCTGGTGGAACATCTCGTCCAGTGCAGCCGCCTGAACCTGAGACAAACACGTTAAAACCACTCAGAACTGAATCACGCACACGTCCTGACTCACCATCTGCACGGTGTGGCTGAACAGCAGCCGCTCTGCCGTGATGGAGGAGATCTGGTCCATCAGCCGGTGCTTCTTGGAGAAGAAGCGCTCCAGACGGGTGCTGAGGGTGCGACAGGACGCCACGCTGGACTTGTACAGATCATTGAGCCTCCTGACCACTGCAGAGGAACAGAGGGTTTCAGTTTCAGCTCCAACTGCTTGGGGTTTGGCTGATGAACGGACCGGACGGACCTTGTTTGACGGTGGTGGACGGGTAGAGTTTGCCCTGTTTGACGCGCTCCATGGCTGTCTGGATGGCGGCAGACAGCAGCTCCACTGTCTTCAGGTAGAGAACCAGCTGCTCTGCGTGGCTGACGACACACACACACGTTCTAATGACCTGCATCCATCCCGGTGGAGCAGAACCGAATCGGTGTCGTTCTGTCCCGGGAGACGGGTCCTCACCTCCACTCCCGGCTCAGTGAGCTGATCTGATCTGCGACCAGGCTCTGGTGCTGGCGGAAGGACGGGCGGGAGGTGTCGCCCAGCTCTTCCGTCGCCGCGGCACCCCGGGCTCCGGCTACTTCCATCAGACAGCGGGCGAACTCCAACGTGAAGCGCAGACTTTGCACGGTGTCCGTGTGCTCCTGCTGCCCTCGACAAAACCAAGGAGACATTTCCATTCATGTCTGTATCTGCTGCTCCCTCATGTTTTGGATTGACTTTCTTTTTTTTTTACTACTTTTTTACTTCTATTTTTGCTCTGTGTTGTGCTTCTTTTCATACTTACATGATATTCTGTTATATTGAGGTATGTTACATTTTATGAAATTACACTGTTTTACAGGTACATCTAAAAATTTTAATATCATGGAAAAGTTAGATTTCTGAATTCAAACAGTGAAACCTTCATACATTCAAACAAACTGGAGCCTTCTTGTTCAAATTTGGATAAACATACAGCTCATGAAAATCCACAGTCCAGTGTCTCCGATTTGAGTCTCATGGTATTTATTCTGTATGTTTTCAGACTGTTTTCCTGTGATGCTGTAGTTTTTAGAGATGCTCCTGCATATGATCAATAGGGTACAGGTGACAGGAACCCACGTCCTCCTGTCTCTCACCTCCATCAGCGTCTCCTCGGGCAGCTCAGGAGCCTCAAAGGTCACCGGACTGCCCATGTTGGCTGTGATGGGATCAAAGAAGCTAAAGCGTGGGCTGGAAGGAGCGTCGAAGGCATCAGGGTGAGCGGCCGCCATATGAGGGAGCCAGCTGGTGAAGGAGCCTGCGGGGCTGATGGACGTGGACGAACCTTCAGCAGACAGAGGGAACGTCATCAGGTGTGTTAGTGCTCAGAACCTGCCGGCAGAGACCTTCAG
This sequence comes from Aeoliscus strigatus, assembly GCA_901007665.1. NCBI lineage: Eukaryota > Metazoa > Chordata > Actinopteri > Syngnathiformes > Centriscidae > Aeoliscus > Aeoliscus strigatus. Next base: position 12,093 of record CAAKHB010001764.1, on the reverse strand, counting down.
TGAATGGGGATCGTCAACCTTCTCTTTGGAAAGAGATTTCATCATTAATAGGATAACATGTCATTATGTCATTAGGATGCAAACAGGACCGTTTGTCTTCCATAAGCTGCCAGCACAAAGTCACACCCTCGATGGACCTGATCTGAGACTCAACAAGCGAGTGTGTGCTACCTGAAGACTTCCTCTGTCTGGAGATGAACGGTGGCGTGCTGCCGCTGGGAGGGGAGCCGATGGTGAAAACCACCTTCGCTGGGCTGCTGGAGCCAGGAGCGAGGCCGCCACCGGGGGGCACTGGAGAGCAGAGAGAGCAGGGTCCAGATACACAAAACCTTCCTCAGTGTCAACTTCAAACTGAACTATAAAAAAGGGAAAAAGTGATGTTCTCAAAGTTCTTCAGCATCTGTCAACTTTTTCTACACCAGTTTTGACAAGTCGGTCCCAGGTTCCCCTTCACTTGAGTAACTTTTGTTTTTGTTTGATAGTAGAAGCCGCTGGCAGATCGAACAGCTACCAACAGCTGATGCCTCCACCACTCACCTCCTTTTCCTTCATTTACCTCTTGACCGTCTGAAGGTCGATTCATTGACTCACGCAATGTGTATTAATATGACACAGGCCAATTTTTCAGAAGTTCATCTGAAGGAAAAATTCATGACATCCTTCAGAACATAACGAGGAATTGCACACAATCGAACTGGAATTTAGATCATAAGACTTTAGATTCTTCTAGATTGTTCTTCAGATGGAGAATCTGGCCCAGTGAGACCTGCGACAGATCCCAGTGTACCTGTGATGTCTATGGCTTTATCACAGCTCAGGTTCTCAGTGCTACCGGGTCCAAACGCCGCCATCAGCAGCACATCCGACAGACGACCTGCGCTCTGGGACCTGCAGCAGAGACACAGGTCGTGTAGAAGAAGCACCGTCCTCCCGTTCGCACAAACAAACAGGGTCAGCAGAGCGACTCACCGTCCGAACCCTCTGGAGTCGTCGTGCCGTCCGTGGTAGCAGTGAACCGGGTCTCTGGGTTCTAGCGTGCCGGTCCTGCTCACAGGAGAACCCACGACCAAACCCTGCTGCGTCAGGACGTTCACCAGGTTTTGAGAGCTGGGGGGCTTCGGGAACTCAAAGGGAGGGATGGTCTGAGGAGGGGGGCAGGAGCGAGAGACGGGGTCAAAGGTTGTTTCCCACATCCCCAACATCAGCACACACACAGAACACACACACACTCACCTTGGAGGGGGAGCCCAGGATGGTGGGCAGGGGGCTCCGCTGCATCAGCTCACTAAGCCGGGGGGACGAGTGGAGCAGGCGAACGGTCATCACGCCAGCAGAGGGCGCCACCACCGGGTCCGAGTGCTGCTTTCTGATTTTCTGCCTCCCGCCACCAGAGGTACGCTCCAGCAGACAGGGGGCGCTGTGGAGCCGCGTACCCAGGCCCGTTGCTCGGGGGGGTTGATGGGTGGCTGGTCTGGGCTCGATGAGCTGAGGAGCTGAGAAGGAAATACAGCATCAGCCTGTGAATTGGAGAGATGCACGCTCCACGCCGTGGGTCCCATTCCACGCATGAACCAGCTGATTGGAGGCGGAGCCAAACACATCCCAAGGTCCGTGAATCATCAAACAACAACACGTTGAGCTCAGGAAACCTGACGTTCAACAGCAGCAGCAGCGTAGGTGTTTCCTGTCAAAGTACCTTGAGGGGAAAGCTGCAGAGGTCTGGCGCCTCCTAGTGAGAGTCTCCGTGCTGCGGCCAGCTTTCCCTGTCCGAACAGAGGCGAAGTTCGAGCGACGGCCAGCGAGCCTCCGCTGCTGCAGGGATGCACTCGTGACAAGGACCTGAGACAGGAAGGAGTCTGCTCAGTTTCCTGGAGGCTGCTGAGTCCAGAGTGAAGCTGCTGTGTGGCACTGACCGAGGAGACTCCTCCTGTCTGGTGAAATGAAGGTTCTGCTCCATGCGCTGGTAGTTCTGGACCTGAGTGGGGACCGGGATCGGCAACGACTGAGCAGCAGGGTTTCCATAGTTACCGCAGTAAGTACCTGCTGAGCACTCGCTGAGTCTGAGTGACAAGCACAGAGCACACGGGCCTCCGGTCAGAGTCCGTCCAAAATGGAATTCACTGAAGCCCAGATGATGCTTCTACGTAGAGCTGACGTGGACCTCGTCGTCCTCCGTCGTCCTATGCTGTCGTTGAATCTTCCTGCTGTGCTTCACGCTTTTCCAGTTATCCATTTTTTCTTTGTTTCCTCCCAGCAACAGTGACTGAATGTGAGCAGTTTCGTTCACTTTTTCATATTCTGTTCGGTTCTATTCTCTCCCGCTCTGCGCTGGGAACGTCACGTGACACCAACAGTCTAAGGACAGCTGATGTGGTCTGTGGAGGTCCACGGATGGAACCCTCTGCGTCAGTGCGCCATCAATTTGACGCAGAAGCATACTGGGCTTCAATGATACGAATTTGGATCTTGTTTAATACCCAAAATAATACAGAATGAACTTATTCAACTTCTGCTGCAGTTCTGAGATTGAACTTGCTTCCAATGTCATCAAACGTCCCCTCGGTACCTGCTCGGACATGGAGATCCAGTAAAGGAAGGTGAGGGTGGAGGCGTCTTCGCTGGAACACACAAACCACCAGCTGATGCCAGGAGAGATCTGATGGAGGCAGAGGAGGACCCAGGTCAGCTGACAGAACACATGCTCCTCATCACAGCAGTCAACAACCAGCGCCTCCTCTCACCCGCTGGTCATCAGACTGTCCTGAAGAACTTTGCTCTCACACGTCAGCTCTGTTGCTGAAAAATAAAGAAATTTTCCTCCAATCACTTTCCAGTTCTGACAGGAAATAAATAGTAGGATGACGCCATGAGAAGGAGCTGGAGAGCGATGAAGCTCAGGAGCAAACACACCTGTGAAGTGAGCCGGCACCATGACATAGTCGTCTGTGTCGCCGGAGGACGAGTTCTTGCTGCTGCTGCCGCCACCGCCGCCTACACACGAATCCTTGAGGAGGAGAAACGCTGCAGCCTCCTGGTTGGGAGAGGTCAGAGCTTTGGCACGCAGGTGTTGACCTTCAGCCAGAGACTGCTGCAGAGACAAGCAGAAGATCAGCGGGGATGCTACCACACTGCTGCCTGTCTGACAGAACGTCTGGAGGAGTTCTCTGTCTGCTGTAGATCGGGTCAGATGATTATTCATTGATTCTTTCTGACTGAATGAAATGCAATGAACTTGTCTTGGTTGCAAATGTAGATCCAGTGAAGACCCACTTCTTCCTCCGCTACAGCCAGTTCCTCCTGACTCTGCAGGACTTAGTCTGTTTGACATCAGTTTATGACCTCCTTTTTTATATGCTTCCTTTTAACTACATATTCAGATTTATCTGATGGAAATCATTTCTGATCTTAAATTTGTTTTTTCGCCGTGTGACTGTCAGGAGACAAACCGGCGGCGAGGCGAGGTGGGAGGTGGACGAGCTGCTGCAGGAGCTGGCCGAGGCAGAGCTGGGGAAGCAGGTCATGGTCACAGTGGGAGTTGCTGGAGGACAGACGGCGTGTCAGTGGTATGTCAGTGACATTCAGATCATTCAGCTCTACGTTCACATCTGTACTCACACTTCTTCATGGAGGAGCTCGCCTCCAAGAAAGGATGACAGAAGAACTCATCTACCAACGGCACGAGAAGAAGAATGAGAAGAACCAATGTCACATCTAACGTTCCTCTTCTGCAGACATTCACTGACCAAAGTCCATGCGATCCTTGTGGCTGCGCTGCAGCAGACCGAGCAGCAGGTGCCTCAGGTGGCTCGACGTCTCTCTGGGAATGCTGTCAGGAGGTCAAAGGTCAAGAGGTCAAATGAACGTCCAGTTGTCGGGGTTTTAAAGGTCCGTGTGTGAGTGACATCGTCTCGCAACCTCAGCTTCTTACTTTGGGCTGAGGTTCTTGTTCTTTTCATAGAAGAGACGAAGGTCCTGGGGGCTGCTGGCCTGAAACCGACAGGAGGTCACATCTCTGTTAGTGTGTGTGTGAGAGACAGTGTCACAAGCTGCACTGAAGCGGCCAGATGAGGAAGAATGACAAATGAAAGCAGCTTCTAAACATAAAGCGTCAGATGTCTGAGGTGACTCCTGATCAGTCATGTTTCACCTGGAAAGGAGCTTTCCCCGTCAGACACTGGAACACGATGGTTCCGATGCTCCACAGGTCGGCTTTGGCATCATAGTTCTGGGACATGATGACCTCCGGCGCCTCGTGGAGGCAAAAAGACAAATCACATTTCAGCTATTTGATAGACGATCAGTGACGTTTACGCCGCCGTGAGCTCATGTGATTCACTCGGGACGGAGCTGGTGAGGTTCCTTGTGAACGGACCACAATGTCTAAAACGTGGAGTTGGCTGAGCTTCAGCCCGGCTGCTGCCGTGATCCACTGACATCGTGTGAACATGTGATCATCGTGCTGAGACACAGGCAAACAATCCCCGCACCTCAGAACAAGTGGTCGACACAGGCCCAAAGTGTCCCAAAGCGTAATCTGACGTCACCTCTCCAGAAAGGGAACTACAGTGACATAGAGCTCCACAGACTGTGATTGGACTGTTGGCATCACGTGACTTTCCCAGCTCTCTGAGCGGGACTTTAATGGAACGATGCAGATTGACAGTCTGACCACTAGTTGGCAGCAGACGGTCTCCTCTCAGAGGACGAGTGTTGGCTGTGAGCCATCAACTGACGCGGCCGGCCTTCACAGACCTACCATGTACATCGGGGAGCCGCAGAGCGTCGCTGCCATCATGTTGTTCTGAAGGTGCCTGGCGAAGCCAAAGTCGGCTGAGCAAAGAGCAAAGACAACATTGACACCGAACAACACCACTCAGATAAACAGCATCTGGCTCCAGACGTGGAAACTAATCCCACCGATTTTGATGCAGGTATTGTTGGAGTGCGACTTGCGCCCCGGCGGGGAGGAGAGCAGGATGTTCTGAGGCTTCAGGTCTCGGTGGATGATGCCTTTGGCCTGGAGAACCCTCATGGCTCCTGCGATCTGCTGCAGGAACACACGGATGGTGTCCTCGCTCAGCGTGCCTTTGGCTGCAGAGGAACCACACAGCCATGATGGAGGATTGTTATCAGATGACACACAGACGTGTGTGTGGGTGCGCGCACAACAATTAGAAGCTAATTGCACACAATCTTGTCGCTGCTCTGGACGGCAGCTGCAGACTGAGACCTGAAGGCTCCATTCACAACTGAGAACAGTCACAAGTACAAACGCACACACACACACGCACACACGCACACACACACACACACACACACACACACACAGCTCCTTCAGAGAAAAAAGGACACGTTGCTTTAGCCTCCTCCTCCTCTTTTGTGTATGTCGTCTGAGGACATTTAAGAAATGTTGCTCCTCAAATATCTCTTCTACAGTGTGTATATGTTGTTTATGACATGTTCATGACATGTCCATTGGTCTGTTTTCTGATGAGGGTTGTATAGATTTCCTTTCTGCTGTGACTGTAGGCTTCCCCGTTCTTCAACAGTGGAGAAGGAATGAATCTCAGCTGGATACATATCTGTACAAAAACTCTACACATCTTTTTTTTTTTTTTAACTCTGTGCAGAAACAGTTGGTCTGTGATGATTTTAGAGAAGGAACAGGTCCACTCACAGTGCAGGTAGTCCGCTAGGTCACCGCCATTACAGTACTGAGGGGTGAAAAGGAAAATAGTATCAGTCAACATGGTGGATGCTGTATGTCTGACAGAGTATGTCTGTGACATCATCATCATCACACACTTGTTGGTTGTCGGTTAAAGTTTGTTTCAGATTTGAACCAACACGTCACGACAGGTGACGCCACCTCTCCACTCATCTGCTCCATCGGACAATGACGTCAGAGTCCTCAGACTTCACCCTCCAATCAAGGGACAAACAGCTGTGTGTGTGTGTTGGAATGGACTGAGAAAGAGAAAGGCTCAGTACTCCAGAGACATGTGCTGGTAGAACCCCACAGCAGAGGCTGACCGCTGGTCGACCCCTCACCCCCCGACCGGAAACACTCACCTCCATCACCAGGTACACTGAGCTGGCAGTTTCCTACAGAGCAGAGATTAAAAGAAGAAACACACGTCAGTGACAGACAAAGACGCTGACAGCAGCTGTGTGAGCGTGTGTGTGTGTGAGCTTAGTGAGAAACAATGACTCAGCAGAAACAGTCTGGTGAGAACAGGTACTAAAAGAAAGAAATGGTGCATGATTGAACCTGTACATCTGTGTCCAGCTTCCATCCAGCTTCTTCTTCCATATCTGTCTGTTTGCTTTGAAATTTGTTCGATTGTTTCGTTTGTTACTACTGACTCTGGGACACGCAAGAATCCCAATGTACCTGTTTTAACTGGCACAATAAACTCTATTCTCTTCAAAATAAACAAAGTATGACATGATAAGTTTATCTATTGACCAATGAGAGACATGATCTATGTTCATGTCTGACTCTAGAATCCTCCGTGGTTGTTGGTTTACTGCTGACAGACAACTGGAACCAAACAGGTTCTTTGAGCTGCAGACGTAGAACCACACCGAGCTCACTGTCACATGACCACATCATCATCATCATTCGATACAAACCAATAAAACACAGTTGTGTTTACAGAGGAAGAAGGTGCAGCTTGTGTGTGTGTGTGTGTGTGTGTGTGTGTGTGGACACATGAGGTGGAAGTAATCCGAGGTGATTTCACAAACCTGTTCCTGTTGGAAACATGACACATACGCTGACACACAGTTGGTGGTTGAGGTTTTTTGTTTTGCTTCTTATTCCGGTTTGTTTCAGGAGTGTTGACGCCGCACAAAGACCAACATTTGTCAACACGGTTTCCTCTCGCAAATGTTTTCCACCATCACGTTTGATAAGTTGTGTTTCTTTACGCAACAAAAAGACAATGATCCAAGTCAACTCAGCAGCTGTTTGTCTGACACACACACACACACAGGTGTCACGTGTCACACGTCTGAGCAGCATCAGTGCTCACAAACTGTGTTAGCAAGTATTCATTTTACATGAAAACAGTGGAACAAAGTCTATTTCACCCAATGGATTGATGAGCGAGGTGGTTTCACAGATGACTTCATTTCAGTTCACGAGGTCTCAGACAATGATCATAAAACTAATCATCTTCATCATAATAGTACGGTAGTTATACAAAAAACATGCTGACCGGTCCAAGTACTGCAGTGGAAGTTTTGTCAGACTCATTCCCATGTGTCTCGGAACATTCTGGCGTCACTTCCTGCCCGACACATCTGCATCAGCTGCTTCACCCAGACAACAGTCAGTCCCAAACAGCTGCTGCTTTCACGTGTGTGCCGACCAGCAGGTCGTCTTCACCTGACAGTTTAACCACCCAACCCTCTGTTTCCATCTTCCTGTTATGGCTGACAACCAAAGCACTGAGTGGAGTTGGAACGACCTGCAGGTTCCTGGCGCAGTGAGGTTCGAGTCTGAGTCTGAGGGTTTAGGACAGAGGGTGTAGCAATGTGCGGACTGTAAAGTCCATTGGGACAATTGTAAATGGTGATGTTGGGCTATACAAATAAATTGAATTGAGTTGAATTGAGTCCTCACACGAAGACTGAGTTTGAGTTTCTGTTTCTTTGCCAACACTGTGGCATGCCGCCAGCTGACACAGGCGCCATAAATCAACTTCCTTCAGTCTGCACGCAAGAACCTGCGACAGGTATGTGAAGGTGTGCAGACGATAAACAGAGCACAGGTCAGACACACGGCAGACTGAACGTCACAGCGGAATCCAAACTGTGTCACAATCACATCTTCGAGCACAGTGGGTCACGTGGACCAGATGGCCATCACACACACACACAGAAATTGGGGTAGACGAGGCGACGTGATGGAACGTCAGCAGACCTCCTGAATAACAGACGTACACAAACGTACCTGAAAGTCCAGTAACGCAACAATGTTCTCGTGCTTCAGCTCCTGAAAAAGAAATGTGTTGAGTCTCATTAGACTTTTAACGATGCCGTGACCAGATCATCATCATACAAGAACACCTGACGACCAGAGGAACACGGGTTTGCCAGTGTGAGGACACGCACGGATCGGAACGGTAACGTTCTGCATACGCCCATGAAGTCCTGACGTCTCACCTTGAGAATTTTGATCTCCTTCCCCAGCAGCGCCTGTGACTTGGCCAGGTTCTTCTTGTTGATGCATTTCACTGCCACCTCCCAGTCGTGTTTCTGGAAACACAGATCATTTTTATTCTTTTTCCTTTGACAGTCACATCAAACTTTCCTGATGAGAACGGACTGCGTTAACTGACTGTTGGTGCTGGGACAGATTGGGTTTGTCTGTGTCTCCCTTCAGTCCCATCTGATGTTCAATGGTATAAAACCTTTTTTCTACAATGGGACCTCAGTGACGTGCAGTGTGTGCGTGTATGTGTGTGAAAAACGACGTAAACCGGTTATAGAAAGTGTTTTGTCGTTTTCTGTCGGTTCGTTCCTGCTCGAGCTCAGAGGCCTCTTAAGGTCGTTTGATAAAAACGAACCACCGACACAATTTCAACGGTGGTTGGTCACACATTCGGACACGGTGATACACCGATGAACACACACGGTTCCCTCACCCACCTCCCGGTGTCTGCCCCTGAACACCACCGCGAACGCCCCGTGTCCGATCAGGTCCTTCCGGCTGAACTCGAATCTTCCCACCGTCTCCATCCTCCGCGTCAGACCGGGTCTTCGCTACTCGCTCCCGGACAAAACGGCGGCAGCAGGTCGGTGTTCGGCCGGTTGTCTGGGTCGATCCCGCCCCCGGTCAGTGGCCGTCAGCTGCCGTCCTGGACATTCGCCCTCCGCTCTCATGTTCGCGGTCCTGGAGTTCTCACTCCTCCGGACGTCGAACGTCCATTTTGGACAAAGTTGTGTGATGACGCACCGGCGGAGAGACGTCGATCCGGGTGGAGGCTCCGGGCCGTGCCACCTTAACAGCAGTTCGGTGTTTTTGTCTCCGTGAGTCGGAACCGAACCGACCACGTTCCTCACGTTCCACCGGGGACGGTCCGTGTGCCCGCTACACCGTGAAACCCGCAGCAAACACACACACACACACCGACGGCCACAACAACAACAACAACAACACCGGCAGAGGCGGTCACATCAAAGCAGACAGGGAGAGTATTGCGCGTGCGCAACTCCAGCCCAACGTCTGACGTCACGGAGCGTCTGCGTCCTTTACGTACAGAGTCGTCAGTCTGACGTCTGTCGTCGTCATCGTCGTGTTGTTGTACTGAGCATTAGATATACGGTGTACAAGAAGGCTAGATGACTCGAGCAGGAGCCCACAGCGTCGTTCACATAGACAGATATAGAAGGCTAGATGCCTCTCCGGCGCTGCTGGCCTATGGAGAGCGACGTCGCCACGACGGGTATTGGCTCATTCATAACATTGTGTTCATTGCGCATGTACTTTTTAAAATAACCATAACTTAAATAATTTTCAATTTTGATTTCAGCCTTGACATCTAGAGCGGTGACACAGCTATGCTGCACAACTAATTTGATTTTTCGACAAAAAATCAGCAATTTGTCCAGTTATAGCCACGTTGATAACGCTTGTAATAAACCAAACCGTTTGTAAATCTGTCAAGATTTCAGCAAGTTCAGAGTAATTTTGTTCGAGCAGGTCACTCACCTTCCTATCGCCACCATACAACGTATCCGAATAGAACCCCGTGGCAAGATGGCCGCCGGAGAACGACGTTGTAGGCTCCTCTTTGAGGCAGCTAGCCTTCTATATATGTCTATGGTCGTTAATCGGTGTTCTGTCGATTTTTGCTTCTCCGTCGGCCGCCATCTTGCCACGGGATACTGTTGTATGGTGTTTATTGGAAGGTGAGTGACCTGCTCAAACTAAAATATGAACTTCCTGAAATCGTGACGGATTTACCAACGGTTTGGTTTATTACCAACGTTAACGTGGCCATGATTCGGGATGATTGGACATGTTGAAATTGTTGCGTTTCTTTTCGAAAACACGACTTAACTGTGCAACTCATTTTTCTTCTGTAAAAAGTTGACCATTAACGTTTCTGAATGCATGCTGCATGTTGTCATCAGCTACTTCCTTCCATAAATTACACACTCGGCCGAGACCTGACCCTTCATGCATTCATCCATCATTCTTCCGTTTATTCCGATTACGGGTCGTGCCGGTGTTGTGCCAAAAAGAGATTAAAGGTCTGAAAAAGTTTAACGTTTGTCGTTTCCACAGTTATCACAACTGTGCTCGGAAGAAATGTAGATTGTAGCGAAATCCGGCAAAATGTCTTTACAGGATGTGCTTGGTATGTCTGATGCCTTTGTTTAGCCCCGTCTCTGGAAATGAAAGTGTTAAAAATGTGATTTCTGGGTGTGTTTCCAATAAAGAAATGATCACTTTTGCAATTATCCTCGTTTCTGCATTAAAAAAAAAAAAAAAAAAAATCAAATCACCGCCCTGTGGCACACAATTGTGTGAAAATTCACGTATTCATTTTAATACAGATTCAGAACAACAAGAATGACACATTTACTTCATTTTCAATTCCTATATTCATACGAATAACATTTCTTTTACATTACATGTAGCAAAGGCAAACCTGAGGACAAATGTTTAAAAACCTGTTTAGGAGGATAATGGATGGACAGAGACAGGACCGCCTCATCAACTAATTAGAGACCAGAGTTCAAACCCCTACAAAACAGTTTAAGATGAACAAATACAATAAATTTTCAACACATTTTAGTAACAAATATATAGACTTAAAAATGTGTATTAAATCTATTTTGATTTTTTTAAAACTTAAGATTAAATATGTTCTGACTACATACATTAAAAACAAAAACATTTTAAAACATGTTCAAAGCATACACTAAAACATTGAACAAAAGCATACGGTCATTAAAGATAGACATGTTAAAACAATCACATTGGTTTAAAACTTGCCAACATTTGGTTTGACTTCGGCAGGTTAGTAACCCCAAATTAGACGCTGCCTTCAAACTTCTGCCTCACAAAGTCTCAGTGACAAAGTCTTAATCCTCATTTGTCAACAGCATTGTTAACATTTTACATTTCAAAACTTTGTTTCCGTGACGCCTTGGACTTTGAGGTTCCTCATCTGCAACAGGGTGGACGCTGTGCAGAGGATGAAAAAAGTTACCCATGTAAAATAAGTAGGTATATAGGAACAAACTTATTGGCATTTGTTGGGAAAAAAAGTGACACCCGTGCCCAAAAAGTGACATGCAGCAGAAAAGGAGTAAAATAGAAAAAAACAAACACCTTTCCTGTCATACCTGGAGAAGGGAGAACTAAAAAACAAACAGAAGAAATGCAGCATGGCAAAACGCAGCTCTGGTGACTTTGTCCATGTTCAATCCTGTCGACAGTGTTGCCTTGGTCCAACTCCAGTTACACATTGAGTGAAGTCAAACCAAACGTCTTCAAGGTTTCATACGTTTGATTTCAGATCAATGCTTTCACTGAAGTTACACAGCAGCTACATCTGTCACACTTTGTGTCACTTTGGTCAAACGCTGACCTTTGACACCTTGTCGTGCACACCGCAGTCTTTGCTGCCAGCTCTCCTGTAAGAGTCCAGGTCCGTCGGTGTGCAGTGTCAAGGTGAGTTACGGAGTTCCCGCCCCACCGATAGAAAGACGTTTGTCATCGGGGGCCAGTTACAGATTCAGATTCAGCAAAAACGCTACGTTTGTTCCAGTAGGAATGAGCAACATGCTGCAGATTTGTCTAATCCCAGATTTACCAGACAAACTGAAATCAAACGTATGAAACCTTGCAGACGTTTGGTTTGATTTCAGCAAGTCGGTCCATCTGAAATGAAACGTTATCTACAGAACGCTCTGATTTCTACTTTTGCAAACGCAGACGTCTCCCTGAACTCCTCCTCTGGAAAAGGCCCCGATACAAAGTCAATCATCGTTGGGAAGAAACGACGTAACCCACCTTCACATTGAACGCTGATGGATGTGAACTCCTACAGGACAGACGACCACAAACAC
>CAAKHB010001761.1:97077-126793 GCA_901007665.1 Aeoliscus strigatus | reverse complement strand
GGGGGGGGTTGCCCGTTGCAGCCCACGTGTTGTCCTCCGTTCATAGCTGTGTCTGCTGCTGGCGTACAGACGACCTCAGACAGCAGCTGCAGGACCACATCGAGCAAATTCACCTCGAGAGGCCTGGACTCATCAAGAAAGTGCGGCATGATCGTCAGATGGGTTTGTCCCAGTCCCGTGTCTCAGGCTGGGAGCACGCCACCGCTGATGTGGTGGCCATTTTGGACGCCCATGTTGAAGTCACAGAAGGCTGGTGAGATTCACTTATTATTAATTCTAATAAATATAAATGACAAATTATATTCATTTTATTATTATGAAGTTCATTAGACATGAACTGAGACATTTATATCATAATTTCTATTTCTATTTTTACTTTACTTTCTTTTTTTCTTCTGCCTATCAGCACACTGATTGTGAAAGATGCTGTTCTTAAGCAGCAAAGAATTCCACGTGGTTTTATAGAGATTTGCTGTCCTGGAAAAGTACAAACTCTGCCTGAGGTTCTACAGGGCGGAACCTCTGCTGGCCAGAATCAGAGACGACAGGACAGCGGTGGTGTCGCCGGTGTTTGATAAGGTCCATTTCGACGACCTGCACGTGGAAAGATACGTGGCGTCGGCCCACGGCTTCGACTGGCCTCTGTGGTGCATGTACGAGTCCTTCAGCCCCGAGTGGTATGAGATGAACGACGAGTCGCAGCCTGGGAAGTAGGTGAAACCTGGCTGGACTTTGTCACCTGAGCTCGTTGACTCAGAGCGCTCTGAGCTGCTTCTTTGCACGAGAGATGTCGTAGATCAAAATCACGTCCCTCCTTGAATGAGGCTTTTGTTTGTTCATCTCAGTTGTTATACAATGGTACAAAGTTCCTTTGTTGCTGCTCCTCTCCTGAGTCCTTGATTGATCCAAAGTATCACCTTTAAATTCTTCATCTTTTTTTTTTTTTTCTTTCAAATACCAGCGGTGCTTGTGTCGTTTTTGGACAGAAGTCCGTCCGTGATGGGAATATTTGCCGCTCACAGAGGTTTTCTAGCAGAAATCGGTGCGTTGGACGGAGGAATGCTCGTGTACGGAGGTGAAAATGTGGAACTTGGGATTCGTGTGAGTCAGACGCTCCCCGTGAGAATCGCACGTGGCTCCGCGGGACCGCGAGTGACCCTGTGACCTGTGTCCCAGGTGTGGCTGTGTGGGGGCAGTGTGGAGGTCGTGCCGTGCTCCAGGATAGCTCACATTGAGCGGGCACATAAGCCGTATGCACCTGATCTGGACTCGGCGATGAAGAGGAACGCCCTGAGGGTGGCAGACATCTGGATGGATGAATACAAGAGGAACGTGCTGATCGCCTGGAGCCTTCCTCTCCAGGTCACTATCAGGAGATGTACTGTTGGTGTCCAACAAATATCCAAACTCTGTTTTAAAATTCAAACCGTTTAAGCTCTGCTTCTGTTTCTTGGAGTCAGCGCAGACACGGTATCGTCCTTCTATCAGCGACTGTCGACACTCTGTCCGGCACTTGATTCCCCTCAATGGTTGAAGTTTATGCAGGATTCTTTCTGATGGGAGTTTGGGTACGAGATGGGAAGTTTATCAGGGTGAACTGTACATGAATTTCACATCCTGTAACTCCACACACACATTCTGTTCCTCAGCTTTAGACCCAAACTAGAAAACTCGGCATCAAAATCGTGTCCAATCTTAAAACACGCAATCGGACTGACGAGATGATGAGAAACGGTCCAAATCTGAAGTTTCTGCGTCTGAACGGAATAAAACTGGACCTGAATTATGAATGATTCATGGATGTTTTGTGTGTAAAAACACACGTAGGAGATATTTATAGCAGCTATTGTTGGTCCATTCGACCCACAGAACCATGGGATTGATATCGGGAACGTGACATCGAGGAAGGAGCTGAGAGCGAGGCTGAAATGTAAACCTTTCAGGTGGTACATGGACAACGTGTATCCTGCTCTGGCAACATGGGAGAACCTCGTGGGATATGGAGCGGTAAATCTCTGAATAAAGATTCCTTTCTGTCTGCAATAACTAAATAATGCCATCCTCTCTTTGATAAAAATGAAACAAGGAAAACATGAACATTTAACACGACACTGAGCTTTTCAGCTGCAGAACAGCCTTCTACAGAACTTCTGTGTGGACCAGGGAGCCGTTCCAGGGAACATCCCCGTCCTGTACGAGTGCCACTTCTTGGAGCCGCAGGTAACGTAACAAGACCGTGGTGCAAATACGGAGATGATGATGATGATGATGATGATGATGATGATGATGATGATGATGATGATGATGATGATGATGATGATGATGATGGATGAAACCGAACCGCCTCCTTTTCACCAGCGCTGCTACTACAACACAGACAGCGAACTCATCATTGGGGGAATTAAATCTCACAAGTATAATAAAAACCGCTGCCTGGTCGATCCGGGCTCCGGCAGCACTCCCACCCTGCACGATTGTGAGGTGGCAAAGCTCAACCAGCTGCACGTCCACTGGGACTTCAGCCAGGTGAGACTTTGACGGACAAAGGTTCAAGAAATCCAAAAATCAGCCACTACACAACTTGTATGTCCTTTTAAGATTCTTGTTGACTTTCATTGTGTCTCCAACTGCTCTTCTGTTTGTTTTGTGCCAGTAAGGAGATGAGTGTAGGCAAACTAAAGGGGAATACACATTCTAGTCTCTGGTAAACATCGGCGCCAAAGCACCTCAGCTCTGAGATAACGTGAACATGCTTTAGACACCAACATTTTGCATGTTAGATTTCTTTTATACCTATTACACATTTACTTTTTAACTTTTTTTTTTTTTTTAAACTTGTTGCTGTAATGTCAGAAAGTTCCCCGCGGTGGGTCAATAACAAAGTATAACCCCCCCCCTCCGATGAACCTTTTGCAGGGCCAAGAGATCAGAAACAAGGAGACCAAGCGGTGTCTTGAGGCCACACTGGGAGAAGGTTCTTATTATGAGCTCATCATTCAGCACTGCACCGGACAGACGTGGACGATTCAACACCTTGTCACTGCTGCTTCAACCTGAGCTCACAGGTCACTGAGGCGAAACAACACTGACATAAGAAACACATCCTGTTTCTTTGGTCGCTTTATGGAGTGCTGAAAATATTTGTTATTGTATTTCATGGCAACATTTCTCTATGTACAGTATCTCAGAAGCCGGTGTATAAACCGTGGACGTCACTCCTCCACGTCTGGGTACTGACTATTTGCTGGTGTGTGTGTGTGTGTGTGTGTGTGTTTACATGACATATACATATACATGAAATTTGATACTATGAGGCTTTTTTAACTGGCGGAAATGGGCTTCCATAAAACACAAAACTCAAAATACATTTTAAAATAAAAAAAAAAAAAATCTTTTTTGTTAATCTCCCGGCACTGCTCGAGCACCGTTGACGTCATCGGCCCGCCGATTAGAAACACCTGCTCCTAATATGGTCACCTGAGCAAGTGGCGGTTTCCGGTGTGTCCCGTTCTTCGTGTCAGCATGTTGATTCCCCGAAGTCCCTGGAAGAAGCGGCCGGGAGGCGCCAGCAGCCGCTGACCGGAGCTCTGGTGGGTCCGGGCAGGATGAGAGCCGTGTGGCTCCGACGACCGGCGGTTCTCCTGGCGGCGGTGGGACTCCTGTTCTCCATCGGGCTGTTGGTCCGCAGGGAGCGGCCCGAAGGCACCGGGGGACCGGAGCCTGATCCACGGAGCGGTTTGTCTCAGCTGGAGGAAAAGATCAACGGACTCTGTGAGTGTCATGTCACGTCAGGGACAGAGAGTTAGAGTAAGTTTAGTGGGAATGATCGATTTAATGTTCTAGTTTGTCTGATTCGTTCCTGCAGAGAGACAATGTTGAACCAAGTTATTCAGGGTTTGTGAGCAATGATTGTTTGAGTTAAAAAAGGTCAGAATTCCTTTGTTTTCAAGGTTAATCTTGCAGCTTTCGTTTGCATTTGCGACTTATGTCTTAGTGGTATAAAATATTAGATTTAGGTTCAATTTTGATGGAACTTCAAAACAGTAAGTCATTGAACCCCCTCAGTTCAACTTGGTCATCTGATTATTTTCATGCAACAACAGACCTCCTTCTCTATTGCTCTGTCCCGTGTGAACTCCCATATGTGTGAAGACAACGTAGTCCGAGCCTTTGAGCAGAAGCAGGATGCCGTGCTCAAGCTGCTCAGAGAGAACAGAGAGCTTCAGAAGAAACGAGCAGAGGTCCAGTCGCCGCCGGAGACACCTGAACACAACAAGGCCCACAAAGTGTTCCCTGACTCGGCCCTGTTCCAGCAGTGGGGGGAGGGCCTGTCCGAGGATGAGCAGAGAGCGGCGCAGGGTTTGTTTGACGAGTTTGGCTACAACGTCTTCCTCAGTGATCGTCTTCCTCTGGATCGACCTCTTCCTGACACCCGGGATCCCAGGTCCAGCTTCCAGTCCTCCTCTTTGACCGTTCAGGCTAAAATCCCTCCTCTTAAATCCTCCGCTTCGCTCCAGGTGTCTGAAGAAGACGTATCCGAAGGAGCTGCCGAGCCTCGGCGTGGTGCTGATCTACCTGAACGAGGCCCTGTCCGTCATCCAACGAGCCCTACGCAGCATCATCGACCGCACGCCGAAGAACCTGCTGAAGGAGATCATACTGGTGGACGACAGCAGCTCCAACGGTCGGTTGGTGTCAGACAGCCACTAGGTTTTATGTAGTGATTCAGAGGTACCACTACCAGGTGAGCTGAGGCTTCCAGAAGCTTCTTGGATGCGGGTGACTATTGGGTTTCTGTTGCAAAAGTTAGGGTGCTTTGGAATAGCGGCGGACGTCCGACTTTGTACCTCGCTGTGGCTGGATTTCGTTCACTAGCACGAGCACATCACGCTGTATTCCACGCACAAATACAAGCAACTTCCTGTCGGCAGCTGGGCGACGACACAGAAAACAGCAGCGCATATCTAAGTGCCGTTGGATATGTTGTTAGTTGGCGCTGACTTAAATCTGAAAGCATGCAGTCAAATCGATGGTTCCTTTTGTGTGTGTATCCATCCAATCAGAAAACCTCATGGAGGACCTGGACCTGCATCTGAAGTCACTGGAGCAGCAGAACCCCAGTGTTCGTATCGTCAGAGTCAGACACAAGAAGCAGCGGGGTCTTGCTCACGCCAGAGCTTCGGGGTGGCGGGCCGCCACTGCCGACGTGGTGGCCGTGCTGGACGCACACATCGAGGTCCATGAGACGTGGTAGGAAGGAAGACGTGTTTTATCACAGTTCAACGCGGTCACCGGCTGAGACCGAAGTGTGGCAAAGTGATTTGCGCAACGGAACAGAAACATGTTTGTTCGCCGAAGAGATGAAAGGTTTGAACCCGTGTCTCCCCCCGGGGCAGGGCCGAGCCGCTGCTGACCCAAATCAAAGCGGACCGATCGGTGGTGGTGTCGCCGGTGTTTGACCGAGTCAACTTTGACGACCTCAAGGTCGTCGAGTACGCTCCTGCTGCGCACGCTTTCGACTGGGCTCTGTGGTGCATGTACGAGTCGTTCACACCGGAGTACTACGCGCTCCAAGACGGCTCGCTGCCTGGGAAGTAAGTTCAGTCGGAGGCGGCGCCATTCCTGGGCGTTGGTTGACAGCGACCCAACGTTTGTTGGACTTGTTCAAGTTGTCTGTCACGACAGGAGCCCGTCTGTCATGGGGATCTTTGTTGCCGATCGGAAGTTTCTGGAGGAAATCGGAGGCATTGACGAAGGAATGAAAGTGTACGGAGGAGAAAATGTTGAGCTGGGAATTCGTGTGAGTAAGCCCCCCCCCCCCCCCCCAGAGGTTCAAAGGTTGGCTTTATGGTCAGTCTTTATGCTGCACGTAAAAAATTACTTTTTTTTTTTTTCTGGCATCTTCTGTGAGATAGTGGAGCACCAAGTAGAAATGATAGAAAAAAAAATATTACATTAAAGATAAAAAAAAATAAAACTTAAAATAATAAAAATTAACTTTAAACTACTGAACTAAAATTGACGTAAAACCGGTTGAAATAATTACAAATTTGAACTGTAAAACAAGTAACAGATTAAACAGCTCAATCGTCGTGCATTTGAACGTATTCGTCACACTCCTACAATATCTATGGCGACTATCTATGGATTAGGGGTTTTCCTCATCTAGGTTTGGACATGCGGCGGGAGCGTCGAGGTCGTCCCGTGCTCCAGGGTCGCCCACGTCGAGAGGAACCACAAGCCGTACCTGTTGGACCTGAGTCCGGCCATGAAGAGAAATGCGCTGAGGGTGGCGGAAATCTGGATGGACGAGTACAAACACAACGTCAACTTGGCTTGGAACCTGCCATTTGAGGTGTGCACGTGACGCGTTTCACTCCCGGACGGCGAAGTCCTTACAAGTGCCTCATTTCTCTAGAATCACGGAATCGACATAGGAAACGTCACGGACAGGAAAAAACTCCGCGAGGAGCTGAACTGTAAACCGTTCAGTTGGTATCTGGAACACGTGTATCCCAAGCTGGATGCCTGGAACAACCTACTGGCCTACGGAGGAGTGAGTAGACCGCCTGAACCGTCTCCCTCATGTTCCCCTGACCGACGTGAAATAACGCCCTTGTTTCCAGCTGAAAAACCTCAATACGAGCATGTGCGTCGACCAAGGTCCTGTGCCCGGTCACACGCCCATCGCCTACATCTGCTACTTCTACGGTCCTCAGGTAGGAGAGCCTACGGGCACGTAGGTGTGAAAACGTCCAACAGAAAAGTGTCTGAAAGTCGTCTGTTAGTTCACGTACTACCGCACAACTGGGGAGTTCTACGTCGGCGGCATCAAGTCCCACAAGTACAACGACAACCGGTGTTTGAGTGACGGCAAGAAAGCGGAACCGGGGCTGTACGACTGCAAAGACGCTGTGCAGAAAGGAATGGGCGTTTACTGGGACTTCACTCAGGTACGATCGACTGGAGAACCAGAGCTGGATGAATGAGTGAGTGAATAAATGAATGAGTGAATGATGACGGGTCGTTTGCAGGGTGGAGAACTGAGGAACAGACAAACACAAAGATGTCTGGAGATCGACGATGGCAAACTGGTAATGCGTGAATGCTCGGGCCAAAGATGGGAGATCCAGAACATCATCACAGACTTTTAAAACGTGAACATTCCTGCTCATCAGTCAGCGCGCGACCTGAGATTCATTGTCTTTGTTTGCAGTTGAAAAGGAAATGCCTGGTTTTGTTGTGCAGACAGGACCTGAGGCGATGTATCTTTGTGCTTTCAGATGATTTTTTTTTAGACGTATAAAAGAAACGTTTGTCTCAGACAGGCAGTTTGCTGCTTAGGCTGTTTTTTTACAGACCTGCTGGTTGGACACAATTGTACTATATTGTTATTTGTAATCAGTCATATTGGTGGCTGTATAACCTGTATAATGTAAAAGAAAATCTAAAAAAAATATATGTATACAGTATATCAATTGTATGTTTTGTACTTTCTCATGAATCGTATGTAAAATGCCCTTAATGTGTTGTGGAAAGCATTTTTTAAAATTGTTGTACGAACTGAATCGTGTTGAACATGTTAACTTGTTGGTTTAAATCCCTTCCAGAAAAAGAAGACTCGTTAATCAACTGATGCTATGATGTTGTGACCTTTGCTTATCTGCAGTACAAACAGAACGTTGCGTCTGTGCTATATGATCCAAGATATCGTCAGGTTATAGTCCAAACCAGGTGCTGAGCAAAGTTCCTTGTGTTTTGCAGAACAAGGACATTTATTATTAAAGATCTGATTTAAATTCTAACCCATCAGCCACATATTTTAAATACTGAAAAATGTCATGTCAGAATTAAAGTCAATTGCAGAAACGATTGGATTGTGGTTATTTGAAAATAATTCTCTTTTGTTTGCAAAAAAACCCACATTTGTTAAAACTTTTGATTTGTTTATGCCACTTTATGTTTGTTATGTTCATTATTTTGGTTTGTTTTTTTTCACCATGACATGGCACTGATGCGGTAGGTGTACATACAAGTGTATTTAAAAATGAGACTTTTCCGTTAATTGAATTCAAAGAGTGAAACTTTCATACATTCGACCATCATTCAAACACAAACAAAGCCCTTTTTGTTCTAAATTTGATCATATTTATGTTTTGACCTACAGATCTGTAGGCTTCAATTATCCTAATTAGAACGAAAACTACTCGAAAACTCGTTTTCCACCATACTCTATTTCGGAGCTGCACCTGTGGATGTCGCTTTGCTCGTGACGCAGCGGCTGGGTGGAGCCAGTCACGTGATCCCCTCCGGTATCCCTAGGCAACGCGTCGACGCCGACCCCACGCCTCACGTACGCCGTCGACCTGACGCGGAAACATCAACTGGGCTTTATTCGTCATCGGTTCGGTGGCTTTTTGCGCACAAAAGCGAGTTTGGACGCGGTGGTTCAAGGGAAATTCTGTTACTACGTAAGAGTTCGTGTCGGAGCATCGGCGTCAGACGACCGTCAGTACCACACAGCTCACAAACAGTTCGGTTACCATGTTTAACTTTGAAACACCGACTATTCAGAGGCGACGCAAGAATGAGGCGGAGAGACGGGAGCGGATTTTTAACCACAAACTGAGAACCATCGGAGTACGTGGACGACCGACAGCAGCTAGCTGCGATGCTAACGGCATGAACGAACGGCTAACGACTGTTTGGGGCTTTACAGGTCGACACGGGGGGTCTGGACCGGCAGGTGGAAGACAAGAAGAGGCAGAAAGAAGCCGAGGAAGCGGAACAAAACGTCCACGGTTCGTTGTCACAAAGTTGTGAATTGAATTCTGCCCAGTTTCCAACTTCCGGTGTTCTCGAGATGTTAAAGCGCAATCAGTTTTCATCGACAGATAGAACTATAATAATAATAATAATAATCATGATAATTTGATTGTTATTATTACCACCAACAAAAATATAACCTTTGTACATGCCATTTTATTCAATATTTATTGTTTATTATTTTCACAATAAGGATTCATGTTGTTTGGGGGAATTATTTAAACTTTGTACATTTTCACCATGGACTCATTTTAGTCACAAAACTTTGGCAAATGTGCCTTAAAATATAAAATACGATTTAATGAAATAGGCAAAAGTTAAGATTCTTA
This sequence comes from Aeoliscus strigatus, assembly GCA_901007665.1. Taxonomy (NCBI): domain Eukaryota; kingdom Metazoa; phylum Chordata; class Actinopteri; order Syngnathiformes; family Centriscidae; genus Aeoliscus; species Aeoliscus strigatus. The sequence continues at coordinate 117,638 of CAAKHB010001761.1, read as the reverse complement.
AACATTTTTATTTTAAGTATTATACCCTACAGTTGAGTGTTTATTGTGCTCTAGACACATATCTGAATGTCTTCTTATAATGGCCTTATACTGGTAAGAAAATGTGCAGTGGCCAGAAAAAGAACCCTGACTATTAAACTACACAAGAATGAATTAGAGAAACAGAACATAAGATGTTGTTGAACTTATATAAGCAGATACATCTGTGAAGGTATTTCCTCGATGCACTGGGACGGTATTGAACTCATGTTCATGTTCATGTTCATCTCTGTGGCCCCTTCTTCGTGTAGATGCTGAGGTGTTAAATTACAACAGACGAGCCCAGCGGCTGTACAACCATCAAGTCAAAGACAGACATGCGATGGAAACGGCCATGGTCAACTACCGGTATCAGTACCAGCAGCCCCAGAGCCAGAGAGAGTTCGACCTGAATGACCCCGACCGCCACAGGAACACACAACCAGCTGACGCTCGGATGATGCTTCCTGGCCTGGTGGGCGAGGACCCGGACAGCCACAGCCGACGCCAGAGGCAGAGGGAGCAGATGAGGGAGTGGATCTACCAGCAGCAGACAGAGCGAAAAGAAGAAAAACATCGAGAGCAGCTGGAAGGTAAAGTGACTGCTGTTGTGTAACTCCACAATAGCACTTACAACTACAAGTTCCCCTGTTGAAAACGTAAACCTGCAACTCTTCCAGTGACCTTATCACAGTCATTTCACTAAATCTGAGGACTTCTCTACATTTTGGATGAATGTTAACATCATCACTCCTTCACATGCCCGGTCAAAAAATAAGTAAAATGAAATGAAATGAAAAGAAAAGAAAAATCAACCATATAAACTAGGTGTTTGCAGAAAGCATTCAAATGAAATATAAATAAAAATGAATCGAACCTCCATGAGGAGACTCCGCATGGACACATGAAATCAAACATTCCATCCTCTCTGCTCCTCCTCAGAGCTGCAGTTGGACCAGAGCACGATGGACAGGAACAATAAAGCAATGCAGCTGGAGTTGATGGAGATGGAGCAAAGAAGAGCAGCACAAGTCGCTGCTGCAGAGTTCAACGAGGCCATGGTCAGTTGGTCCCCGGGAACGTCCTCACCCTGCCTTTCAACAAGTTTCATTACTCACTTTTCACTCTCAAGTTGATTCTGAAGACTTGGGACGACATTCAAGACTCGGTTGCATCTGACCATTCTGCTTCCTGGATGTCCACAGATGCAGGAGCGGCGTCGGCAGGAGCGAATACGCGACGAGGAGGAGGGCGGGTACACCGGCGCAAAATCCAACACGTCTCGACTGGGACCTCCTGGTTTTATCCCCGGCACTGATCTGAGGGAACCTCCTGAGAGTCTGCAGCAAGTCACGCAGTTCCAAAAATATCAAATTGAGGAGAAAAAGGTAAACGTGGACACTCACAGTCCACCATAACACTGGGGATTCATGTGAGAAAAAATACAAAAACCCCCCCACCTCACTGAGGTCACTTTGTTTTTAACCTGTATACAGCTTCAGTTTTTATATTTTGTGTGCCGGTTATTTGTCTCCCCTGTATGTTTAAACCACTTCCCGTGGATGTAACTGCTACAACTTGTGGAAGTGTTTTACATCTGAACAGACCAGGGAGAGGACACAGCTACAAAATACAAAGTCTAAAAAAAGAAAGTGATAATCAAATCTGTGATCTGAATGAAGGATTCCTTTGTCTCGTCTTCTTTTTCTGCTGACCGACGCTGGGTAGTTGCTGGAAATGGAGAGGAAGAAAGAGGACGACCAGCACGACCGCTTCCTTTTAGACACCGTACGCTCAGCGATGCTCTTGGAGAGGAAGCAGGCGCTTCTCAACAAGCAGCTGAGACAACAGCAGGACAGCATCAACAACCAACTCGCCGAGTCCCAGAAACGGTAGAACACACACACCCACACGCTCTCCATGGTATCGTGGTCTCACCGTGTCTCGTTTTGCTGTCGTTTGAAGGAAACCGGACTTTAAACAAGGACACATCGACGAAAGCTTCTTCTCCCAGTTCAACACATGCAGCCGATGACGGACGACGACGAACATGGTGATGGTACGTTAGAACCGACACCTTCTTTTTCAGATACTGACAAACATCCTTTTTATTCTTCTACTTCCTGTAAGCATTTTTTTCACAGATTTTGGACGATGTAACCACATGTTTACTCCTTTACACATCTGTAACAGTTAAAAAATTGAAGTGAAAATTGAAGTAAAAAAAAAATTGAAGTAAAAAGCTTCACACACAAGCAAACTACGTCTTCAAATATGAAACATCACAAGCAAACCACACAGCACAAGGATCATCAGCTTTCAGCATCTCAGCCTGAACTTACTGTCCCCAGAAAGACGGTTCTTAAGGTGCAAAAGGAGTCGAATGTAGTCCCTAATAAACTGGACATAACAAGGTGCCTCTTGACTGAAACCTGTGTGTGTGTAGTTTTGAATCCCTCATTGTCCAAACTTACTACACACACACACACAACTCCAGTTGTTCCATATTTGTTAGCACACACAAACACACATGTGCAGCAGGCAGCAGTGGTTATCAGACATTTCTACCAATCACACGTCAGGTCTTTCCTCATTGGACGTTTGGAGGCCTCACAGCATTTGACAAGGTTAAAAAAAAAAAAGGCCTTTAGTTTCCCTCCTGAAAACTATTTCCAGATACAAACTTATCCCATTTTCCTTTCCACAGGTCCACAGCTTTGTCCTGGAGCTCGGGGCTCAAAGAACTATACCTGAGAGAAAAGATGGGACACGTCAGTGAAGTGTTTGTGAGCAGTGAAATGAATCATGGTTTGTTACAGCAGCTCTGACCAAGAACACACATGTAAGATGAGAACCACGGTCAGACGGATCATTTATTTATGTTTTCATGTGTTAAACCAGCCCCAGCTCACGTCGGCTGTCACTTCCCTGTGCAGTTTTTCGCTCCATTTTACTTTTTTTCTGCCTCCCCAACCTTTCTCTTTCTTCTGCCACATCCCACCTGTCAAACTTCTTGTCCTCTCCAAACAAGATGAAAGAAATGTTAACTCATCCATTTTGTTTGTTTTCCTGATCACATGTCCAGTCGTTACCGCTGACAGCTGCGACTGTGTGCTAGTACGCCCCCCCCAGACCATATAAAAATAATGCACAAGTAATACAATAAACATTACAGAAGTATGCACATCTAAGTGGCATGTACAGATCAACCCAGTATGTCAAATCTATTTACACAGTATCAGAGTATGCACATATGAGTAGAAGTATTTCTCCCCGCTGACCTCACCTGATAGAGTTCAGAGCCAGCGCTTTCAGGGAGCCAAGATGAGATGTCAGCCCACCGAAGCCGACAAAGGCCTCGTAGAAGTCATACGAGAGTCCGGAGGCCCCAAACATGGCCGGATCGTCGGAACTGATGACCAGCGGGTGGTTCTCTGACATCAGAGCGGCTGCGGGATGGTTTCGCAAGTCGTCTACCAGCTTCAGCACCTGAACGTCAACAGCAGAAGAGATACATCCTATTTTCCGTCCAGAAACGCGTGCGTCCACACAAATCCAGTGAATGCCCGGCCTGCATGTGGCGCTGTAACGGCCACAGCAAAGACATGGAGCATGCGCACAAAACACATGCATGAAAAAACACGACGAAGAAGCTAAGGAGGGGTGGAGCTCATAACATCATCGGCTCTGGAACGACGTGTACAGGTTGAACACACACACGGGAAACGGTGTCGTCTAACAGATTTATTCACTCTGGGACCTGGTTTAAGGAAAGATGGTATTCAGGCTCCAAATAATGAAAAATATCACCTGGACTCATCATGCCCTTCGTCTGTGTAACGTACCTGGTTGGAGATGGGACACACCTCCACGGCCACGCCCCTCCTCCTGGACAGATCTCTGGCCACCGGGTGGCGAGGAAGAGCAAAGCCATGGCCGATTCGGGACGTGTTGAACAGAAGAGCATCCAACATGTTCTGGTCCACGTCGGTGCCCTGGAGGTCTACACATGGGGGGAGTCATTATCTGGGACTTTGAGTGTGACCCACAGAAAAAGGAATAAAGTGTACATTTCTTCCTGGATTAAGATTCTTTGGTTTGGTTACACACTTGTACAGAAGATTATTTTGCTGAGAATTAATACAAATCTATGTAAAACTGTTTTACATAGATTTCAAAACAGTTTTTTGCACACAATATTTATATTTATATATATCTTTTTTAGTTTGTTTATATGATTGGAAATAGTGGAAAAATTGCAAATAACTCCATTTGTGTCCATTTTCATAAATTTCATAAAATTCATCCATCTATGTATATAATTATTGGTGCAATTCAAATTAAAGCATTTTCACACGTGGGTTCTCCTGAAACGTTTCCTGTTTGACGGCATGTACAGATTCATTTATGCATCGCGTAGATGGATCGCTCCTGATGGAGCGACTAGATGTTTACTCTCACCAGTCTCTCCAGCGTGGAAGAAGAAGGGAAGCGTCACCCCGCTCTCAGCTGGCAGTGACAAGGCTTCTCTGAAGTACCACAGGGGGCGGCCTCGGTCCTCTCGACCAACCTGGGAAGACCACGGAGTCTTTAGGACTTTATTACAGCCCCCCCACGTTGTGATGTGCATGTGTAACGTTACGCTTCGTCCAAACAGGACAACACCTGACAAAATGTCTTTGCACCTGTGTTCCAGTAACGTTTTGTGGAAAGCGGCTGTCCCTCCAAAGCCTCTTACCGCTGTCGTAGGTGTTCATACAATACGCGTCACTGTGTCTCACCAGGTCAAAACCAGCCATGATGTCCGGGAAATGCTCCTGCAGCTCCAGAGCCGTCTTAACGACTCCCGCCATCACAGACGCATTGACTCCCCTGAAACCGTGAAGAAGACGGATCTGGTATTTTTTTTATGCAGCCACGAGTTACGACCTCAGACATCCCATACAACTGGAACACATCACAACGCATCATTTCTGAGGGAGTCAGAGCACCTGTGGACTGTGAAGATGATCCTCGCTCCAAAGAAGTCGGGGTGTTCTGCCGTGAACTGTCGGGTGACGTCCCGGTAGCTTCTCAGAGTCCACGCCGTGTCGTGAGTGGAGCCGTCCAACTCGTACAGCTGAGAGCAAGAAAAGACGCGATGGGTGACAGACGAGGGATGATGGCACCACGTGAACAAAAAAACACCTACGGGTGGAAGTAAAGCCCGAAGTTCCAGATACATGACGTTGTCCGTGTAGAACTGGGTGAGGCCTTGGTAGTAATAGTCTCTGAAAACTGGGGCGTGTGTGACCAGACCCCACAGAGCCATGAAGGCCTGTTCGAACCGATCCCACACCACGTCCTGGCTGGGGTAGGCTGCCTCCGGGTCCTGGTCAGTGAAGAGCGTCAGGTTTCCCATAATGCTTGGAGTGTAAATATAAAGACGTCATCAGTCAGGGTGAAAACATATCCTGTTTTAATGTTTGTTTGTTTGTTTGTTTGTTTGTGCTCTGAAAACTGACAAATGAACATGAACCTGTTGTCCAGATCAGTGCTGTTCAGTAACTTGGTCCTGAGGGCTTCCAGCAGGATCCAGGGAGAACACTGTGCTAGAGGTTTGGGCCACAGAGACGAGAAGATGAACCTGACGGAGTGGTTGTCAGTGACACACATGTAGCAGTGTGACCGATACGTCACGTTCTTCACCACCCAGTCCACGTCCACCATGGAGAAGTCGTGGACATGGAGAGCCGCCCCTGAAAAGAACATGACAGAAGGATAACTGTCATTTCTAAGGCGGTGAACAAAGAAGGGGGTGTTTACCTTTGGGCATCTTCTGCAGCACGCTGAAGAGGGGACTGGTCCTGATGAGGTTCCTGGCCTTGAAGAAGTGCATGGCGGGGAGAACGGTCGGTCCCACGGTCTCCTCCTGCTTCATCTGGGACAGACGAGCGTCCAGCAGCTTCTCGGGCTCAGACAGAACCAGTCCCCCGCCTGTCTGCCTGGAGGCCTCCAGCCGTATGAGAGCCTCCCTCTGCCGGGGGTCAGGGATGGACAGGCTGCCGGCGAGACAGCACAGCAGCACACCGGCCAGCACCGCATGGCGGCGCTGCAGCACACCTGCCATTGTCCACCCCCCACAGGCTGTCAGACACACAGTTAGCTTCATGCTAATTGAATCAGTCACAACCTGGCGAAAGAAGCCAGCAGACTCTCACACGGACCTGGAATGTGATTTTCTTCTGCTAACGTTCATACTTTGTGTAGTAACTGGAGGTTAACTGAGGACATATCGTCGAGACGTCGTCGAGCTTTGGTTCTAGGTGAATTAAAATGAGATAAAGTGCTACTGATACAAACCTGACCAGCACTAACTTACGTATATAGCATACTTATCTTTTAGCTAGGTGCAAGCTAATAGTTGTGAAACGCTAGCGGCGGGTGCCCGCGGGTACCTACAGTCGGTTTGCCTCGACGACGGTATTTGTAGTCCACGTTGTTGCCCACTCCGACAGAAGATGTCTCCGTCTTTAATTGTTCAGTGATTCGTTTTTAAGACGGTTCGTTGGAAATTAGAAAAATCCATCTGCCGAATAAACCTAGCAGAGGAAGTCTGTGGTCAGCCCTGTCAGATTCAGTTTCCTACGTTACTCAAGGCATCCATTTCTAGATACCGCCCCTTCGCTGTTATTGGTCGAACCGTCACTCCATGAGCGACTTGATTGGTCGAGCGAGAGTTGTAAACAAAAGCCGGCGAGACAAAAAGTCGGGAATACTTGTTCCTTTTACATGGTACGACTCAGACCGATGATTGTTTTTTGTCAAAGCAAAACACTGATGTTAAACTATTACGATTATGATCCGTTCTATTTGCTTGAACAACGGAATGAGTCACGACATCGATGATGGTCATTTATTGTATAATATAATGGACCACGTGATGACATATTAGTGAATAAATGACAAATAGAGGTGGTTATTTATGGATTTGATTAAAACAAATAAGTTTAATTTTTCACGTCTTTATTTTATCCATCTTAATACTCGCATCCTAATGTTTTAATTGTGATTTAAGGAAAATCACATTCTTTTTTTAACCTTTATTTCAGCAGGACAGAAACTCTTTTTCTGTGTCCCCGCCAAGACAAGCAACATCAGTTTGAGACAAACGGAAATGCTGACTACAACTACAAAAAGATTAGGAGGTGGAGACGTTCACAAATACAAAATCACAGTATTACACAACCTATTGAGTATTACTTAGCAGTTAGCAGTTTAACGTCTGAAGAAACGAACCCGATTTACGTTTATGTATTTTACTACTTGTATGTGATCTGAGTCCAGTTTCAGAAAACCTGCAACAGTGAGTTACCCAACATCCTTAATGAGGATCAATTAAAGTACCTTAATTCCATGCCTCATCTGCATCGACCACTGGCAGTTCATTATGCCCATCACTGTGATTAGACCTAAACAAAAGAATACATTACATGCTTGGCCACCGAAGAAAGCCTGAGGATCTTCTCCCACACCGAGGCTCGTCACATCGCTGACTGCTGCTGACATGAGGGTCAGAGGAGGCAGCAGACGACCATCAGGAGGAGAAGCACTAATTGAGGGCGATGGTGTGAGGAGCTGCAATAGATTAATGCATTGTCTTGTGATGGCTCTCTTGTTGTGTCTGTTTGCATTTCATTACTTTTGGCCTTTCGGGTTTCTTCAGCGGATTACGGAAACATGTCCCTGTTCGGTTGGGTCTGAAAAAAAACGTAATAATTTAAGAGGGACGGAAGGTTTTAGAACAATGTGGAGGGAGAAAATCAACTCTTTTGGTGTTTGGGTAACAGTATTTACACAACCCAAACTTTCCTTTGAGAAACCTTTATTTCTAAGAAATGTACAGTATAGAAAATACTTCGGTCCATTTCCCAAATAGTTATCAGAATTATCAGTCAGGCAAGAACTCGTAAACGTACAGGTCTTTACCCCCACGCCATCAATGGGGTAAAAGACAAATCTGTACAACAACAAAGAGCAGTATCAAAGGAGAAGATACAGAAAACACATTTATATTAAAAACAAGTTCGAAAATGTACAAACGTTCTTAAAGGAGCAAATAAATATGATTCACATTAACTCTAAATGGTTTTTCACTAGTGCAGAGATGACAGCAGTCTCACACACACACACACACACACACACCTGTACAACACAAGACAATATGACAAGTTCTCTCTCTCACACATACAAAAAAACAATACTGTCTTTCAGACTTCAGACAGCGTAAGTGAAGACACTACCTCTCAAGCGGCCTTGTGGAGCCCACTAAATAGACAATCCCCTATTTCAACAAAGACCACATTCACCCACGACACGTCGTCTTGACGGTTCGATGTTCCCCTATCCTGTCGTTCTCCCTCAAATGCATCCTTAAAATGCCGTAGCTACTTACTGCTAAAGACAGTTATGCCTAGAATCCACTGGTTGCTTCTACTTGTCTAGTTCAAACACCCTGCAGGCAGGGAGGCTGTGCAGTCTGTACAAATAACGTTTCAGACGGATGTCATTTCACTGATTCGGTGTTTCAAGTCAAAAACCGGAGATGAGAAGACCCCCGGCATTTTCGTCACACACGAAACATGTGATTTTTCTCTCAATCAAAATGAACAGTGGCGCTAAAAAGCATCAGCAGGTCGTACAGTGTGGACCGAAGACGTAGAGGGAGGGACTCCTGCTACAGGTTGGATGGATGAGGTAGATTCATTGGCTGCCATCAGTGCACAAAGCGACACCGATCGACACTGATGTAAAACAAAAAACATCTGCTCTAAAAAAAACCCAACAACACACACATCAGGTAGACAGGAATGTAACTGAAAGCTGTGTGACAGTATGGGGTTCATGAAGACAAAAAGAACGCCTCAGCTCAGTCGCAGTTTCCTTTATGTTGCACCTCCTTCAAACAGCAGAGAGAGAGAGAGAGAGAGAGAGAGAGAGAGAGAAAAAATACCCGTATAGAAACTGTGCACCCTGAGGAGAGGTCTAGTTCGTGGACGTGAAGAAGAGGACGTGACTCAAAGGAGCGTCCATGTGAGTGAACGGGGAGCTAGTGACGGTGAGCTGGAATGCAGAACTGTGTCAATTAGAAACACATCAGCAGGGTTTCACGTGTGAAGTCTCCACAAAGTGTTGGAATTACTACTCTCTGTCTGCATGTATCCATATATGTATATATATATATAGAATTATTCATATACATATAAGCATTGATTAAAAATAAGACTATCCAAGGCCACTCAATTCCAGGACGTTTAGAAAAATGGAACCATAGTGCATAACGAGGGTCAGAAAGAATGGAACAGCGCCATCTCTGTCAGTTTTCCTTTGTATGTCAAAGACATTCTTAGCAATGAAGGCAGCTCTGAAAAATGCATATAGAGATTTGCTCCAGGACTAGAGACACAGTTAAGAGTTTGGGTGGGAAAGGACAGTAGCTGGGATGTTCCTCGTCCTTGGTCTTGTCCTTTCACTTGCTACTGTGCTTCAGTCACACACACATTCACACATACATTCACAGGTAGAGGAGGCGGCGGCTGCCTCTGGGTTGGTGTGATTAAGGTGGCCGTCTCCTTGTGACCCACCTTTGTTTGTTTTTATACCTGAGTGGTTGGAAAAGAAAATGGTAAAAACAACAGTTCATCTGCTCTTCGTCTGTCTTCCTCACTAAAAACAAGGCAGGCAGTCTGTGATCAGAGGCCTTTCCTACATCCACGCTGATTGTTCGAGGCGGGGGAGGGGTGTCCAGTGTTTGTCCTGTTGGCCATGTGGTTCAAAGACCGTCCTCCTGCAGGAAGTTCTTATGCGCGTGTTGAGAATCACTACCGCTTTATTCTCCGGGGCTCAACACGTTTACAGATAACACTATCTTACATCTACTAGCTGCCTGGTCGGATCGCACAAAACTGAGGCAAAAGCTTTGTCCAGTGTAAGAAAAATTTCATGTGGGGGGGGGGGTTGGAGAAGTCTTCCATTTGGATCTCTGCTTCGTCTGGATGTCGATGAGGGTGTGATGCCTGAGAGGGGACGGAGGACAGTTACCCACTTTGACAATCGTCCACTGGCAGTGTTGGATGGGTGAGACTCACTCTGATGTGCGCTGGGTGTCACAGGCCCTGTTTGCTGCTGGGGCCGCCGGGCGCCGCCATCATCTGCTGCCTGTGAGAGCGACAAACAACCAACATCACGGAGAGTCGGACGGCTTTGAACTAATTCAACTGTCATGCTCAAAGGGACAACGGTTGCAGATGGACATTGGGAATGAACAGTATCTTTTTATATTCCAGTTTACAGCAAATACGATTACCGCTAACCTTAGTTTATTTACATCAATAGATTCCTTGACCAAGAAAACATCCCCTGACCATCTGGAAATACACAGATATTATTTTTAGTTTGACAGATATTGACTAAATTCACCGTTAACAGTTAATGGTGGTTTTCTTCTGGATGAAGCTCCAGAACAATGAAGACAGAACCCACCAATTTTCCACTTTCAACTAATGAGACAGAGGATGATCACGTCAGCCTGTTGAAATCACTTTACCCCGGGTGTAGGAAGTGTTGTGACGCCAGGCCTCTCTGTGGAACCATCATGCCTTGGAAGTACCCAGTGGGCCGAGGGTGTCTGTACATGGCCATCCGTGTCTGACCAGGGGAGTAGGGCAGCTCCTGGGGCCGCTGAAGTGCCTCCATGAGGTGAGGGTGCGGTCTTTGGGCAGCGTAGCGTCCTGCGTCGGCGTACGTCTGGCCGGGGTAATAGGTGCCATTACCGACCCCGTGGGGTGGAGCCATCATGCGGGATGGAGGAACGCCAACGTGCTGCATCCCAGGGTGAACAGTTCTGGGGTCATACATGAAGCCCGGTGGCATGTGTGAGGCAGGCGGGTGCTGCAGCAGAGTGGGTTGGGTGACACGATGGCGGGCTGCTGCGTTGTGGCTGTCGAGGTCCAGGATCTCTTTTGGACTCTCGGGTCGCTCTGAACTCGCCTCAGAAAGTTCTTGCTTTGAGAAGTTGCTGCTGTCGCCACCACGGGCCTGCTCCTGGCTGCTTTCGCACTTCCTTTCCACCGGGCCTCCTTCACACCCCTCCGAGCCTGTGGGCGACACACTGCTCTCCTTCACGTGGCCGTTACCTTTGGCGCCCGCTGCAGGTAAGTAGGCGCTGGGTGGCATCGGCCGGCGAGGCTGGAAATGAGAGTGTGGGTGCCAGTCCTCTGGAGGATATCCCCCTCTGCTGCCGGCCTGGCTGTGCCCTTGCGACTGGGGATGGGGTTGTGGGTAGTAGTGCTGCTGCTGGAACTGAGGAGGTGGGCGCATGTTGCCATGGGTCTGAGCGGGCTGTTGACCGGGCAGGTGATAGGAGTAGGCTGGTCCTCCTTGCTGGTGGTAGTTGGGGTGTTCAGTAGAACTGGGGTGGGGGTTGATGTGCGGGTTGTGGTAAGTGTGGTGGGCAGACTGAGGCATGGTCCTGGTCATGTTGGCCTGGTTGTACTGTGGGTGAGGTGGGTTCCCGGGGCCGTACTGTCCCACGGCTCCATTAACCGGTCCTTGGGTGTGACCAGGGGCTGCCCCTGGCTGAGCCTGTATGCCATGGCCGCTGCCCCCCAGCTGCGTTTGATGGTGGTTGGGACTAAAGGCCTGGTGCTTATAAACACCATTCGGAGGCCCGAACTTATTCACGGGCTGATGAGGAACAGAAGTGCCCTCAGTGTCTGGTCTACTTGGGGGCTCACTGGGTCTTTGATTTCCATGGTCTGCTGGGCTGGGCTGGGCGGGTAAGAGTGGGCTTGGGTGGCTGGGGGGCAGTGCGGTGTGAGGGGCAGGTTGATGGGGTCCAGACTGGGCCCGCTGGGCGGCACTCTGAGGCATCCCGTGCATGGGGCTGCTCTGCACCGAGTCGTTTTGGTGGACATGACGCGGAGGCGGCTGACACTGAGGGATGGGGGGAATATGCTGGCGAGAGCTCTGAGGGTGGGGTTTACTTTGAGTTTCCTGAGGTGTCCGGACGTTCGGCTGGTGTTCGCCGTCCACATTTGCATTCTGCATGTTTGGTAAGTTGTTCTCTGATGTTTGTGGGGGGGGATTCTCTGGCGGTGGTACATTCTGTGGAGTAAGCTCAGGACTCGGGACTTTATGCTGAGGACTGCTCTGTGCACGCTGCGGGGGGTCAGTGGAGCGGCTGGTACTTGCACTGAGACCAGGTGAAACAGAACTTTGTGAGAGCTCCGGTCCAGACATGTCCTCCTGTAATCTTCCCAAGTTAGAAGGTCGGGGGCTGTGTACCCCCTCTGCTGGCCAACTGCGCTGTCTTGTTGGGCTCGTGACGGATGGACGCTCTTGTGGGCTTGTGTGCAATGGCGCTTCGATGGGGGTCACTTTGTTCTCCGACGTCGTGCCTGCAAACATCCATAATGAACAGGGTTTAGCAAAATAACATCGTAGAATGGGACGCTGCATTGAGGATGGTTCAGGAATCACCACCAACGTCTGGGTTACGCTGTGAACAAACTGTAGTCCAGTCCACACCAGAGATTCAAGGCAACAGAACGGTTGCAGACACAGCTGCACATCATGGTTGTAGACTGACCAATCAGCTGCGAGTTGGTGACGGGTACCCACGTGAGGCGTCCTATGTCCTTTGACCTATACGGCTACAAAAATGCTAACTTCTAATGCTAATGCTAAATGCTAACTCTTGAACAGAGGAGGAGAATGAAGTCGAAGAAGTTGAAGGATAGTTTTGACACTCGGGGGTGTCTTCACATTCGCTTCAAATGCTATGCTAAGACGCTCTGGAAATTCACTGAGCAGAGGAGCTGAGTTCTCTGGTGGGTTTGTTGTGCTGTTCTGCTTCATGGCATGTCGAATTGCACCCGTTGCAGTGAAAACAACAGTAGTTTACGTGAGGTTGCAATGAGCGGTCGCAGCTCCGTGCTCCAGTGTGAACTGGACTGTTGCGTAACAGTTGCGTTGCACGTTGTTTCGCTTTGAATCTTTGGTCTGGACGGGACATAACAGGATAACAACAACAACCTGCTTCCTTTCTATGAAAGTTAATATGCTTGCTGCTGAAGCTTAACCGATGGGATGCCGTTTCTTCTGTAGCCTTAAAGCAACCAGCAAAAACTAATGAATATCTATATAATTAGAATCAAAGGCAGATGAAAGAGGAAGGCGAGGATGTGTGGCACACTAGTAGAACAGTCAGAGAAGGGCAGGTCTACCTTTGGGCTCCATGTCGGTTTGCTGGGGAGGCTGAATGTCTGCTCCATTGTCTCGGGCAGACCGCAGCAGCTGAACCTCAGGGGCAGGGGGAGGCTGCTGAGAGGGCTGAGCTGGGACGCTGCCAACCCCTGATGGGGGCCCAGGCTGCTGAAGGTTGCTCGAGTGCTGATGGCTGGAAGCAGCAGGGGGTCCAGAGGAGGCTGACAGCTGCTGCAGAGCCAGCATCTCTGGGCTTTCCAGCATGGAGGCCAAGCTAGTCCTGCCAGAGGAGTCTGTCTGGGGGCCAGGGGCGTGTGACGACATGGGCCCAGAGGAGCCGACCACTGCAGACATTTGGTACTGGGCGCTGGGGGGAGGATGGGGATATCCAGCAGCTTCTGGCCATGGTTTATGTCCTACTGGAGGTGGAACTCCTCCGTAACCAAAGTTGCGCTGGCTGACCACGTTAGGATTCTGCATGTGCATTCCAATAGGTCTCTCCTGGCGCTGGTGATTCATACCAGTCCACATGTTCGATAGGCCAATGCCAGGTGGCCTCATGCCTGGGTAGTTGTGCTGATGTGGTCCCTCTGGCCCTGGGAATCTGTTGCCCATGGGGTGCATGGTGTGGCCCTCTGGATGGTGGTGGGACGGGTACATGCTAGCTTCAGGAGGAGGTCGAGGTTGCATGGCGACTGGACGAGGGCCCAGGGACGGGCCATGAGTCGGTCCCATGTAGGGGTGCTGCTGCTGGTGGAGAGGCTGCAGTTGGTTGGCGTCAGGGTGCATTGGATACCTCGGACCCATGTGAGGTCCTTCCACCATGTGGTGCTTGAGAGGGAAGAAACACGTGTTTTAATTGGTATACCTATGGAGCATCAAGACAACACTTGTAGTGCATTTTTCATTTTATTTATAAGCTTTATGCTACCTTATTTCATTCTAATTCCATCTTTACTTTTGTGTGCAGTGTTTATACTAAGAGTTTTTATCGGTTAATATCTTTATTTTATGTTAAATGTTGCACCTTACACCAAGACAAATTCTTGGTATGCACATTACCTGGCAATAAAAGCTTTCTGATCCACATATAAAGATGCCATTAACTACTCTCAAGGAGGAGGGGCTTCTGTGAAAAAATGCCATGTTTCAAGATACCCCTGGAGCTACATTCATGCTAGCATATTTGAGTACTGTAATTACGTGACTATTTGCATCAGAAAACAATTGAACAGCTACTGAAAACTGAGGCTCCCCTACCTGGTGTGAACAAAGAGCTAGGAAAAGCCAGAAAGTGGAGAACAGCCATGTTGCTGTCATTACGGTAATCCCATTTGCTCTGTTGCTGAAATTTGTTGAATCATTACCGTAATGACAGCAACTTGGTGGATGTGAAATGCAACTTCCAGGAGCCAATGTTCTTTCCTTCTCCTGGCTAATTCTTCACCCCCAGGTAGGAGAACCGAGTGACACTCAGCTTTGAGTAACAGTTTGACGTTTTCAGAAGTGCAAATAGTCATATAATTACGGTACTCCAACCGTCAGTGTTAAGGGTAAAGTTTAGAAATGTCTAGTGATATTGAGCAGGGGTACCTTCATGTTATAATTGTGGGACATATGGTTGAGGTTGGGGTCTCCGTGCCTTGGAATGTGACCTGGGTAAGCGTAGCGTGGGTCCATGGTCATTCTGTGACCATACATGTGAGGCCCAGGAGGACCGGCTGGACGACAGATCTGGGAAGATAGGGACACTCCATGATGCTTTTAAGATTAAGTATTAAATTCAACACAACACTGATGACTCCAGAATCTTGTCACAGTGAGGGATTTGCATGTAGTAGCATGTAGTAGTAGACAAAAATACTAGACGCTACTACAACGCCAGTGTTGTGAACCTAATAACCTTCACAATAAGAGGAGAGGAGACATTTCTAAATATAGGAAAATACCTGTTGTCCTGGGTGGTACATGCCCCTGATGTCTCCTTCATGCATGCGCTGCTGGCTCGAATGCAGGCTGTGGAGATGTGGGGGGCCGCTGGCCCAGTGGGGGGATGGGGGTGGTCGCACAGGCTTGCTGCCCTCTTCCTCAGATGGCGTGCTGCCCTTGCCACCCTGGAAGTTCCGTTTACGTTGTACTTGCTCTGTGGCTTTGATCAGACTTTCAGGTCCCAAATTTTTACTGCCACGATTGCGCTTTTTGTCCTTGCGCTCTTTGTCCTCTCTGCTGATGTGGAATTCCTCGTCTGTGTCTCCGTCGTCCGATGGCAAGTGTTTTAACAAAGCCCGGCTGAAACACCGTTCCAGAGACTCAGCCATGATCGTGTACTCTGGGGACATGCAAATGAAGCAGAGCGGGTATTCTTACATCAAGTCAGATTTCATTTGTACAGCATCCAGTCATGACGCTCAGCAAACTGACTATTCCAAGAGAAACCCAACGTTCACATGAGCGAGGAGGATAAACGTCCTTTTACAGGCACAGAGACCTAGGGCAGATCCAGGGCAACATGTGAATGGTCTTCTGCCTCGACCAGTTGGGGTGAAACAAAGATGGAGCGAGTAGTTGTGAGACCCACTTTTCTACCTCCCAGTGGGGAAAAAACATACCAATCACATACACATGCATGTACATATAAACGTCCTCCTTTAGACACCTCCCCCTCCATCTCTCACTTCATTCGATTCTCAGATCAACAGACTGCCGTGTACGTCAGTGATCTGTTCTCAGCACTCCCAGCACTGACCGACCGCTCAGGTCAGAGGGCGTCAGTTGACCCCTGCTCCTCCAACCCCCTCCTCTGAGTGCTGCTGCTCCACCCTGGACCCTGTTACCGCTCTCCTCCCCCGTCCCTGGGGAAACTATTCAGTTGAATGGATTGCTCCAGACAGAGGGCTTAGGGGCTGGAATGTTTCTCTGGCACTGCAGGGCTCAGATCCTCCTGAGCGGTGGAGCACAGCTCAATCACTCCCCATTAATCACTGTCAAGGCTGCCCTGGCCCCGGCCCCAACACAGCACTTAGCTGGCCCCCTCTTCTTTGTCACGACACATAACTAAAATGGATTTTGATTCTTTGGTCCAACACTTGAGCAAAAATTCTGAATGATTGAGGCCAATCTCCTGGGGCGTGCACATGCATGTGTTCACTTACCACTGTCTTCTCCATTGTACTCTATGCAGTTTTTAAACATGAGCTTCACATCAGCAATAAACTCCTCCTTAGCAACATAGTCCCCGTCGCTGAGCTTCCTTTCAATGGTGGACAGATCCATGGGAGTCTGAGGATGAGAGGGATGATTACAGGGCACCGCTGTGTTTGTGACTAAATGCTGCGGTGATACCACATAAATACTTTGTACCTGGATGATTTCATGGTAATTGGGGGCATAGGAGTCATCCACAGGTTCCAAGAAAGGCCAAGCATCTTTATGGGCTTTTAAGGCCTCAAGGACTAGAGAGGAAGATGGAGAGATGAGATGAGACACGGGAGCAGACAGGAGTGAATCCTTGTAACAGGAAGCGTACCTTTGTATAACGCTGTGTAGTCGTCATCGATTTCGTAGCTGAAATGAACCACACAGACACATTTTGTTTTACAAACCGTTACCGTGGGATGTCATTCTGCCAAGCATTAACCTAAGCGCCTTACAACTGTTTATTTTTCCTTGTTCTGTGGACCGGAGAGGACGGCTCTAAATTCAAAAGTTCAGGTGGAAGGTCTTTTCCTTGAGACAGCAGCCAGGCCCGTTCCTCACGCATTTTCCGCCTCTTTGCTCGCTCTGAAGGAGAAGGACGAACACGGGGCAATTAGGGCAATTAGATAAACAATAGATAAAGAAAAACAGCATGAGGAGCCTGGCCGTATATAAATTGCTTTGTTTCTTTTCTGACTCTTGATCTACAGTTTAATTACATTCGCTGACAAATGCGGTTTTCAGGAACGTCGGTGCAAAGCAGGCCTCAGCTCTCAGACACAGACACAGCTTGGACCAGTCGAACGGGAACAATTCACCAGACGTTTTCTTGGGCCCGGTTGATCAAAAGAGCAGAAAAGTGTAGAGCGAGTGCGGATGTATCACTGCTTTATCGTCTGACATGAAAGGCTGTGAGGCCTGCCAGCCCCCTGTTGCGTGGATTAAAGATGTCTGAGGGAGGATTCCACATCTGCAATGCACACAGAGCAAGCCAGGTCTTGCTGTTCATCTATAATACATTAATGAGGCTCCTCCACTGAAGCACAATCAGCAGTTCATTAACCCTTGACAGATGACATCAGAGGGATGGAGGGGGGGAAACTGATTGTGTGATTAAAGGCCTGAACATTCCCTCTCTCAGTCTCTGTTCTACACATAAATCACTGCCGAGCAGATTTCAGATGTTACAAACAGAGATGGAGACGTGAGAGAGTGCCGGTGCCCTTCATAAAGCCGTGTCCTTGATCCCCGTTCACAGCTCAGTACCTGCCGCTGACAAGGTTCCTGATGAAACGCTCTTGCATTATTGCTGCTCTGTCTGACTCTTTATTTTCATTCTTCTTCCAATGCTAATTTGTATACAAAGACTGCGGCCTTGCGAGTACAGAGAGGCTTTTTATTTCTGAATGCTTTGCAGAAAAGCATATCTCTGCATCTCACCCTCAACAGCTTTGATCTTCTCCATCTGCTCTCTCTGTCGTTCCTCTTGCTGAAACCTCTCCTCTTCTCGTCGCTGCTCAGCCAGCAGGACCTGCCTGTCCAGCTCCTCATCTTTTTTCTTCTCGTCTTGTGCCGCGGCCTTCAGATTGTCCTGAATAAAAACGCACACAGGCACATTTAGACGACATTTTCTGTCAGTGTCTTTACAGAGGAACAGTTGGCCAACTGAAGCAGTATGTTGTCATTACAGACAGGAGACACACACCTCATCGGCCTCGTGGTTCATGTGTTTGTCAGAGAACCGTTGGGATGCACGAAATGCCGTCGGGTCTAACAGCTTCTGTTTCTGCTCCCGCTCCTGGAGAAAAAAAAAAAAAAAAAGACTCAAATTTTAAATGTGTAAACATGAAGCCACATAATTACGACTGATTAATAATTCTGTAAAATGCTAGAAATGAATTTCAAGCAAAGCCACCATATATCTTCACTTATCCAGAACGGAACGATTCCAACCTGCAGCCAGTTTAGATCAACAAATTACTGATCAAGTCATCAACAGAGAATGACTGACAGACACACAGACGCCCGGGGAGCTGTGAAGAGGCAGTTGCTCTGCTCCCCCCCCCCCCACACACACCCACCCACACACACACCCATCGTCTTCTCTTTTCTGCTGCCAGCATTCCTCCACATCTCCCTGAGGGTGACAGCCAACCATTTAAAAAGTCAAACCCTGTGTTCCAGATAAGAACGAGGGAATGATAAAGCATTCGGCTCCAGCTGGACAACTGCACTACTACACATATCTGGCAGCAGATAACTACTTCTTACTGCAGCTGCTCAATAATGTCGCTTTCATCTTAAGAGTCTGGTCATCACATGATGTGATGACTGAAATATGAATTGAAGTGATGTGAGCCAGAACACAGCCCCAGCATTACCCAGAAAACACCTGCTGAAAGGAACGCTCCTAAGGTGTGGTATCAGGGCTCACATCTGCACCTCATGTCATAATAATAATAATAAACAACAACAACAACAATAATTTTATCTAATATAGCAAATTCACAAAGTGCTTCACAAGACTAAGAGTTAAAGATAAGACCATAAAACAGACAAAGTAAGAACATCAGCAATAAAAACATCCACAATAAAACATACAAACAATAAAACCAAGAGCCACGGGATAAAGGTTAAAGTAATAAGAACGCACAGAGCACTAGAAATCTCAGGAGACAAAGGCCAGTGTGAAAAAGTGGGTTTTCAATTGCTTTTTAAGAGCTTCCACAGAGACCGCATAGGATTCTAACTCCATAAAAACATATGGCATTAAGGTTCCCAGAATACACACACACTGTAGGACACAGTGTGTATATGCAGGAAGGAAGTGAAGGAGGTATAAAAACAAAAGAAGGGAGAACAGGAATGAAGACAGATGATAGTGATCTGATCGATAGTGTCCTCCAACACACCACTATCCTCATCTTCATCGCTGCCATGTCTTGTGGTGTGAAGAATTGGCCTATGTGGGGACTCCACGTTAACCCCCCCCCTCCCCCTCCGTGTAACACACACAACCTTGATTGCCTCTGGTGTCACCACTTGGAGAGGTCGAGGGAATCCTGGAGCACAACAGAGCTGTCATTCAAGAGGCTCCATCTTGCCTCAAGGTGAGCTCTCGCCTGCTGTCACTGCCGCATGAAATGCCTGGTGACAGCAGCCCGAGACACATCGAAGGAAGGGTTGACGCGGCGATACACACTGTGTTTGACATGCTTGTATGCACACACCGACATGAGGACGTATATTTAAGTAAGGTGGGTACACACAGGCACATACACTATTTGAAGACAGAGTAGATCAGAGGAGATTCTCTGAATCATCCGTTTAATGGAGGAAAGAGTGAACATGTTTGGCTTTTGGATTATCGTGCAAAACACGCAATTGGACCAACTTCGTGTAATGCTACACTTAGGTATGGTGCTGTGATAGTAAGTCGTGTTATTGACGGGAGGTGGCACGCCTCCTTCTACCTTTAAGGACGGGATGATTTTCATCGTCATTTTGTAGTGAATCTGCAGTTATTTGTTCCAAAATGCAGTTTTCTTTGATTCATTTTACATTCTTGTTAAAGGAACAAACAGATTTTCTTGATGAACATTGATCATGTTGGAGAGAGAGAAGTCTCTGTAGTAGCAGCCAATGCAGGCAAAAATGAGTCCAGATGAAATAATAGAAATGCAACGGGAGAGCGCAGTCCTTCACAATCACTGAGACAAACACTGCTCACAGGCTCCTGCGTGGCTCATTCTGCACTCCAGAGAGTTTGGACAAAATCATCTGGGAAGTTTTTGTGAAATGTTGCCAGCACACATACACAACATAGGCAAAGGTCTTAAACCCTTCCTCACTGAGCAGATGTTCCCGTTGTAGAGTTATCTTCAAAGACCAATATATCGCACTGAGAGAAGCTCCAGACAGCATCTTTTGGATGCTCTCTCGCTATATATATAA
Source organism: Aeoliscus strigatus (assembly GCA_901007665.1). Classification (NCBI taxonomy): domain Eukaryota; kingdom Metazoa; phylum Chordata; class Actinopteri; order Syngnathiformes; family Centriscidae; genus Aeoliscus; species Aeoliscus strigatus. Next base: position 97,226 of record CAAKHB010001761.1, on the reverse strand, counting down.
CTATATATGTATAAAATCTCACACACACACACACACACACACACACACACACACACACACACACACACACACACACACACACACACACACACACACACACACACACACACACACACACACACACACACACACACACAAACACACACACA
>CAAKHB010001761.1:80693-97057 GCA_901007665.1 Aeoliscus strigatus | reverse complement strand
GCGAAGGACACGGCCATATTCTTCCACTGACAGTTGACAATGTATGGCTGACATCAACCTGCCAAAAGGATTCTGAACTCTCAGCTGATGATGACAGAGAAGGGCTGAGAGGGTTTCCATAGCAACTGTCAGTGCTGTTAGATATGCTCGGATCTTTCAGTCTTACATGGATATGAAAAAAAAAAACAGAAAACAGGTCTGACTGAATGTAGTAATCCATGATTTAAGACAAATCGTCCACTCTAAACTGATGTCACGTACGCAACAAACACAACAAAAAGGGGTGATATCACATTTCAAGGACACAGATCTTGCTGCGGAACCTGAGCACTCATTCCATGTGACTACTTCCCTAACTAATAACATTGTCTCTTCGGTATCTGACCTTGTGTTCAATCATGCTGCGGATCTCGGGAAGAAAATTCTGGCTGATGACATGGTAGAGGTGACGGTCTTCTGGGGAGGGTTTGTCCTTGATGCTTTCTGCCAAACCGACCCACTGGTCCTCTGTATCACACACCAGGGACCACAGGCCTCGCTTACGACCTGGCAGGAGCAGAGAGGGACAAAGATTGGCCAAAGCATTCCAAGGACAACGTCAATCAAAACGTGACGGTGCACAAATGTAGCGATTCCTAATTGCACTCAGCATTAGAGATCCCTTCACCTGTGGTCGGAGGTAGATCATCCGATCCGTTCTCTGACGTGATTTCACTTTCCACGTCGCTGAAAGACAAAAACAATACAATTGAAATCAGCAGATCTATTGATTTAGCGTGGTTTTGAATGTTATTTTGTTAATAATTCTCAAATCCACAGTTATTCGACAAGACAGCTCAAGAATCTTCATCTTCCGCTGTATAAAACATCTCGTGGCCAATTTCATATCAAATATGGCAGAGTGACTATGTGCATGATTCAGTTAAATGTACATAGTACAATGTACATAGGTTATTACAAGCCCACTGTAAAATATTATTAAGAAGTACATTTTCCCGGTGAGGTTTTTAACATAAGTCTTAACAGGTCACACGTTTCTTTTTTTCTCCTTTTTGCTGTTTTGGACATTTGGATATGCTTTTCTACTTTTTTTTCCTTTTGAGGTTGTTTGTGTTCATTTAAGGTTTGTGAAGTAAATAAATAAATGAAATTAAATGAAACAAGCGGAGGGTGCAAAGCCTTTGATCATACAGCCTTTTTTTTTTTTTAAATTACAATTAATATAATATCCTGGCACATCTAGCATTCAGTTTCAAGTTAAATAAGTAGCATCAGTCTTTAAAACCCATTTCTACTGTTACTTGGGACTCTGCGGAACAGTCTTTTTGTTTATAAGCTAACACACAATTCATTCATGACCCACATGGCAGCAAACAGCCATGAGACAGTTAAATATCTTCTCTTGACACATCTGTGCAACATACGCACAAGTGCATGTCAACATCTCTCTACTGGCACGGACAACAACAATCTTTTTCACCTTAGCTGAGGGTCTTCAAACTGTTTCCTCTTTGGTGGTCTCCCCCTTTTCTTTTTCTCCGGTAACGATAGCTCATGGGGTTCACTGCAAGAACGACAGTGAACAGTTAAATAACTAAAAAACTGCAGCCTTTTAACTGCTGGGATTAAGGCTGGTGGGCTGTTATATTGACCTTTAACGGGTCAGTAAATATGGGTGTGATCATCAGGGGTTATCAGTGAGAGGAGAAAGCAAATACATTTGTTAGCTAACTCAGAAAGGAAAACCACTTCGTTCTGTGTGGACTGTCCAGTGAAAGAGGATACGCTGCTCTTTACCTGAGCCTCTCTGCTTTCCTTTTGAGTGGCTCTTCTTTGTACATGCGCGTGCCGTAGAAATACCAGTAGAGGGCTCCATTTCCATCCTGTCCCAGTGGTTCCACCCTCAGACTGTCTGAATCCAGTCCCTGTCGAGGTGGGGACAGCTCATGTTTTAAATCATAGAACTGGAGGAGCGAGCCTATAAATCATTTGTCATTAGCAGGTTCATTCCGTCCTTTGAGCCTTCATGGCCGTGAATCACTGACGCCATTACCAAAAGCTTTTCAAAAAGTCTATTCATACTCTGAATCCTGGTCGATTTAAACTTTTTTTATCTCGGGGTAATTTCTTTTGCAATTTATTCAAATGACTCTCCTGTCTGAGGACTTAGGTCAACTCACTTATGCAAAAAAAAAAAGACAGGCGAGCAAACAGGTGAACAGAGTCTCTTGATGTGTGCTTGAGAATTGTATGCTCCTTTCAGATTTTGCGCAGAAATGCACAAGGCCACGTTTTCTCCTTGGAAGCTACATTCCTGCTCCTCATTGCTGCTGGGAGGAAAACATCAAACCTCGATGAACTGAAGGTCAGCTGAGACAAAACTCAGCCTGCACATTGGTTTTAGCTGTAACCTGACAAGGACATTTTTCTGATTGCTGCATCGAGTGGTGTACCTTCAGCAGGTCAAAGACATCAGCCGCATCGAGGCGGTAGTCACAGAGCCGGTGCAGCAATTCCACCTGAGTGCGAGCAGGGAGATTCTCAAAGGAGCATTCTCGCAGTGGGTTGGGCTTCCCCTCCTCCAGTTCCCACCTGTAGCTGATGATGTCATCCAGGTAACTGCTAAAAGCCTGTGGGCTAAAGAGCAAGAGGAAGGAAGACAGAAACATATTTACGACGTGACTTAGGAATCTTGACATTTGAATTTGACCCCACATATGTATAAATACACCTTTGTTATTGTTGTGTTTTGATTTAAATTGGATTTCTTTCAAACATTCAAAACAAAAGAGATTCCTCTAATGCATTTACAATTGGGAGACAAAAACCCAAAGTCAAAATAAAACTTTCAAGAACTTCCAAGAAACATAAATTGTCTGCGATTATTCCAGTCATTAGTTTGTTGTTCGTCAGTTTGTTAATCCTGGAATGAGGTACAACTGCAGGCTCAATTCAATTTGACAGAAATGAAACCAACCAGCCTTTAAAGTTTCATGTTTGAATTCAGTTCATCAGGCACACTGAAATTGGGAAGGTTCAATTCAGCAGAATGTTCCACATTTCATGTCTGAAAACCTCTGTTAGGTGTTTGTTTAGAGGGTGTTTTTTCGGTTCATCGAGATCTGTCAGCACAGATAAATGCCACCGATTCAACTGCAAATGTTGCGCTTTACAAGGCCGACACATGTTTCCATAATGACTAGAACACCATTGTAATGTACAACGTGAGCAAACCGTCCAAACTGCCACCATGGATGGAAAGATGGTGGAGGCGGGGCTGGAAAAAAAGACTTTCAATGGGATTTGGTTTGCATCTCTGCCATGAGTGGGAGCTAGTATATAAATGTTGGTTCCGGTTCAGGTCTAGCCGATTACTCCGTACCGTTGAGCTCAAACTCAGATGAACAGAACAAGGGCTCGGGGCAGGGGTGAGCATTTCTGCAGCGGCGCAGAGAAAGAGGGACAGAAAAATGGCTTATCTTGAAAGAGCAGTGTGCACTTTTCACACAGCTGTAGGCTACCCCCTTCTCACTAACCATTCCCTCTGCTCTGCTCTGCCCCTTGTTCTCTCTAACATCCTCCCTCCCTTCTGTCCCCCGCTCCGGCAGAGCGTTTAACGCGTGCGGATGAAAAGGGCAGCTCTGTGAAAGGCCAGTGCTGAGAAGCCACCCCCAGAGCGCCTGTCCAGTCCAATAAAGCAGGTTGTCCTCCCGTTACCGGCTGCCTGGGTGGAAAAACTGGATCGTTCCTGTATCTCTGCTTATCACTTCACTGGTACCACCATGTGACTGGCTGATGGCTGGATAGAGCGCCAGGCAAGCACAGTGGGGGGGGAAACCCCACATCTGTGGGTTTGAGTAACACAAGCTAGGTCTAAAAATCACTCTTTGACACTATGAGAATATGAAGGAGAGAAAGGTTTCAGTGGCAACGTTATTTTCATATCCCCGTAGGCAATGTCACCGCAAGCCATTTGTTAGCTTATGGTGTGTAACGTGTGACTCGTGCGGGTGACTCACTTCCTACGAAGTTTCCTGGGTGTGATGTCATGAGGTTGAAGGGGATGGAAACACTGGCTTTGTCTTGACATCCACAAAACAAACTGTAGGGTTCACTTTTGTAAGCCTAACGCAGCAAAGTACCGGCTTCGCTCGTTGGATAAGTGGCAGTAAATGGATGCTGGCGCATTTGTCGCTATGTGGGCATGAAAGCGACAAGTGACACTTTAAATTGCCTTTGAAGGAGGGGGAAATGAGTTTGACCAGCCACAGCAGGTCGATGGCTCTTGTTGTCTGTTAATTTGACATCTCAGTTCTCAGGTTGCTAACGGATAGCGCAGGGCTGAACGGAGGATCTTGCACGTGAGGTCAAAGTTTTGTTGTGTTAAAGCTGTAGATCTAGGCCTGTAACACCTATTTAACTCACGTTGCTAGTGCAGTTTCACAACATTCAGCAGCAGGATGTGGCTTATGTTTGCGTATTCTCTGCCTGAATGCATGGTGACCCAAATATCCCTAACCTAATTCATTTCATTTTCCATTCTTCTCCTTTCATTGAAAACACAGAGTATTATTTGAATATGCAGTTTGCACAAATGTACACAGCAGCAGAGACTTTGAGGAATTTATGCAATTCCTTTTAATAGATATTAAACAATATGACCAGAGATAATCATTGATAACATGTGTGCCTCCTCATCTGCGGGCATGAGTTCTACATTCACGTGAAAAGAGATATATAGCACCCTGGAGAGAAACTATAACACAATGTGAAGGTGTGAAGGAGAACTGAACACTTGTTTGCCCATGTACCATCAACTTATAGCAGGAATGTGTCCAGTGTTTCTGAAAGACCAAAGCTTAATAGACACTATATGAACATTTAACATTTATTTAGAGTCTTTGAATTGGTATACTCATTATCATTCTACTTACGATGACGTGATGTCAGTGCGCTGGTAGCATCCCTGCAACAGGCAAGCAATGAGGTCTCCGAGGAAGCCCAGGTCCCGCTCTGACAGCGCTTTCTCCAACTCCTGGAGGCACAAATGAGCAATACGGTCACCACAAGATAAAATCTGTCAGCACTTTTCACTTAACAGATGATAAATATGCTGCACAAAAATCCAAAAACAGTCACAACTTCACCATCTCCTCCATGTTCCAAATGGTGTATGTGTTTAAGTCACGGTATAAAAACCCCGGTATAAGAACCCTCATCGAAGAGGGACTGAATTGTCATGGGAAAAGCGCCTGAATGGAAACCAAACCAAGTAGAGCCGAGCCGGAACTGTGTAATGGAAAAGCACCGTATGTATGATAGTGCGAATGTATTGCTGGAGATACCGTCGGTGTTTAAGTGTCAACATGCATGCGGAGGAAGGGGAGATGAGCCATCAGATCTTTTGTTGTGTAAAATGAGACGTTGTTGGTATTACTGAGAGGAGAGCTGGGAGACATAGCTGGAGGAGGGAGAGAGATTATGTACAAGTTCTCTGATGAAGGCTTTCTTGCTTTGCCAGTGGTGGCTGGTGAGAGTTGGGACCCAAGTTCCGCCATGAACCCCATCCTTCTTTGGTATTGTGTTAACTCATTGAGGTTCTATGAAGCGGCGGTAACCTTCACAGCGAACACTAAAAGACCTGAAAGCAGCAGGTGGCTGGAGCTGCAACCCACTGATGTCTCCTCCGACTCGGGCACACAACACCACAGCCTCCCAGCATGCACTTCTCAGCTGCGCGATAGGCAAAAGCTCTGGAGTAGAACAAACCAGAGGGAGGAAACAGGAGGCTGTGAGGGCGGAAATGCAAATGCAAAATGCTCCACCAGCCAAGTGTCCATTTCACTTTAAGCCCCCTTTTACAGGATGCAAAGCAGCCCCTTCAGGACGACGCCCAAGAAACTGCTTTTCTGAAACAAACAAAAAAAATTGTGTTCTCTGCTCTCTTGGTGACAACAAACCAAACCATTTCTTTGTCTTCTTCATTCTTGTGCTCCAACATTTACATCAAGCACTAAAATCTGTTTGGTACCAATTCTTTACACGCTTGTGAGGAAGAAGTCTTACGCTCCTTCGTCTGCCTCCTCCTAGTGGACTCTGGTTGAGCTCAGAGGATACAAAAGGTCAATGTACACACCTCCTGGCCGCAGAGAACAACGGAAGCCAGGAGCCAACAAGTCAGCATGATGAAAAACAGAAGGGGAGGAGGAGCAGAGGGGAAGACGAGAAGGATGTTGAAAAACAGGATCAGATGAATGTTGCTGCTGCTTCAGATAGCATGGACTGAGGAGTGCGGCTTACGTCTGCCTCATGCTACCACAGAAACACACCAGGAAGTGAGATTGGTAAAATATTTGTACACAGGATGCAGTTCTACCAGAGGGCTGAACCTTTACCCATGGAGTTGCATTAGCAACTGGAAAAGCACCACAGAGACAGTCCACCGCTGCTATTGTGGAGTTCTAGACACAGATGCAGAAAATGTGAAATATGACAATGAGGAAGAATCTTTCAACAGATTCCTGGATCCAGATGGTTCCAGAACACTACCAATATCATCCCATTATCAGCATTTCCTGCACATTTCATTAAAATCTGTTCATAACTTTTTGAGTTATTTTGCAAACCGAGACAGACAAACGCTGGCAAAAACAGAACCTCCTTGGCGGAGCTAACTTAAAAGAAACACAAGAGCTGTTTGACTGAATTATGCAGCACAGCGAATGCAACACGGTCCACACCAGCTGCCCGACAAAGGTAAATGCAGATATGGATTTCTGTCAGTCGCTACTCAAACGTGTCCATGGGTGTCTGATTGGTTGAGAATCTGAAGCAGTTCTTTCCTACATGCTACATTTCCTTCAACATGCTGATGGTGTGAGGCAAAAAACCACAGACTTTTAGAATACTTGAGGACTGAGGACTTGAGCACATTACCCAATAACACGATGACTGATTGGATCAACAATGATTTTCCTTCCCTGACAGATATGTATTTTATATATATTTGAGTGAATCCGTCAGAATGATCAGAATGATTCCCTGTCCTCACTGTCCTGAAAATGTGTCTGCCACACCCCCCCTACGAGGTGCGTGGTGTACAGTACACATCCAGTTTATCCACAAACACTCCACCTAAGAACAGGTGGTCAAGACGGCACATGTCCGTGTTGGTTTGTTATTCAGCTGTAGAGTGCAATCATTGCTATGAGGTGTGTGCAATTCATTTGCTCAGAGACATTCTGTCATACTCCTTTTTATCTGAGGTTTATTGTCTGCAGTGCAACACCCACCAGACTCAAAACATAGATTGATTTTCTGTGTATGTACTGTTATGTCTGTAACAAGTTGAATATAATTCTAGAGAGTGTTTACCCTTTTTTTCCCCTTGGTCTGTTTCATTTTGACACACTGGGGCACACGCCATGAAAACATGAGTGAGTATGTTGAGTATTGTAATTGTGGATTGTCCTTTTTTTGTTCGAACTGTAAATGTTCCATGATAAATTGAGGTGGGTGAAAATAAGATAAGTAGCGAACCAATTAGACACAGATTATGAACCGGTCATCAAGGAGTAACTAGCTGCCATTCTGGTGTGAGCTCCTGTCTACAGTATATTGTACGCCACAGACAGAAAGAACAACAAAAACTAATTTGTTGTCAGAAATAAGCCAGTGACATCGGTGACCTTGACCACAGCACGTCTGTCACAGTGTCTATATGCCCATCTCTGAGCCGACAGCAGCCCCTGAGCAGCAGGAAATAAGGAGTGAGTGAGGAGACACTGTACCAATCATAATGATTTCATTATCCCTTGAATACACTTACAACCAACAAAATACATGAAAATAAATTTGAGTGTGTGTATTACTCTGTATTGGCATGTATATGTAGGAACCAGGGACACTGGGACTCCATCCAACCGTAGAAAACAAAAAAAAAAATTAAAAAAAAAAGAAGCACACAAACATTAAATAAATAAATACGAATAACTGCAGACCAACACATTAAAATGATTTTGCTCTTTTATCTCATTGTTGTACCTCAATGAAACACTGAAATGTGATATTAATATTACCATTAATTTGCTATTTTTGGTCTGGTCATACATAGACTTTAGTTTCATCGCCCAGCCACATTGTCTACTGAGTCAAAAAGTTAATTTCAAACCCAGCTTGTCAGGCAGCGTGTGGGCCAACACAAGGCCATCCATCACAGACAAACTGCACTTTGATCACTCTTTGAAATAGCTGGGGGCCGAGGCCAGCGACAGAGTGGAGAGTTCACAACAACACCGCAGCCTGGAGAACTTACTGCAGCTGAGCTCAGCAGAACAGTGGCTGGATTAGCACCACCCTCCTCAGATGGCAGAGCAACGAAGAATTCAAGTGGCGAGTGTGCCCTTTCTTCAGCTTTCCACCCAACCTAGTCAGTCCTTGTGCGGCCTCAGCTCGGGACACTCTGTGGATGTGTGTGTGTGTGTGTGTGTGTGAATCTCTCTCCTACATTTGTGCAAACTGACTCGTACAGTACGGGAACACACCACCGAACATGACGAAAACAAACCAGCATTCACACTCGTTTCACAACAGAATGAGTGCAGCGCTTGGGACTGCTTCACATTAATGATCAATGGGACTCGCAGATAAGAGGGCTGGGTAAGTGACAACCTATAAAAGAGCATGGATCACAGAGCTCACCTGTCAGATTTATCACATAACAGGCTGCTCATATACACATAGAACGACAAAGACTGAGGTTGCGTCAAAGCGTTAGTGAGAAGGTGTGTCATACCGAGGCCCCTTTGTGGGTCTGACTCACAGTCAGCGATTCACCCTGAAGGTATTCGCCACTTCTCTCAGCCGATTCCCCTGCTGTTTCTCTCTTAACCTCTTATTCCTCCCTTCCACTCCATTTTCCTCCCCCTGTCCTGCTGCCCAGTGTCCGTGAGGGCCTCTGAGGCATTCTATTATTCCCCTGACAACACCCTCGCTCCACTCTCCTCCCCACTCTTTTCCTCTCCATCTTGCTTGTCTCTCCTCTCCTGCCAGTTGTCAGTTCCAGCTGAGGATCATAGCGGAGGAAAATGGGATTGCCAGTGATTTCATCAAAATTCTTTGGATATATACAAATCTCCATTACAAACTACATTTGAAATGTTGTAGTGTTCACTGATGCATTCGCTACAAATGTCAGACTGTGTGACAGTAGCATGTTTCCTGCCAAAAGAGATTTAATCCATTGGGAAATGTGCATTAAAATGTAGCCATGTTTCCTGCCAAAAGAGATTTAATCCATTGGGAAATGTGCATTAAAAGTATGTGTGTGTGTGTGCGTCTCCATTAAAAGTACTGACGCTGGTGGAACCTACCAACTCATGTGAGTAAAACTCAACCAAACCTGGCAATAGAGAGCATATTTTAGTTTGTGCAAATCAGGGGACTTTGGTTGATATTTTCTGATGAGATACTTCTAAACAGGCTGATGGAAACGTGACTAAGTGTTGTCATCTTTGCTAATAAACAAGTAACAACATGCGAGGTCCAAGTCTCCAGTGAACCTGGAGGATAAAACCTGAGAAACTAAGGAAAAAGTCCAGATGTGTATAGGATTATTATTCATAAACCTATTTTTCTTCACATTAAAGCAGCAGTTTGTTTATTACCGTAAAACATTTACAGTGTACAAATATAATTGCACCAAATGGATCTAAACAAAAAAGTCCCCGCTGCTGCTGCTAAAGACAGATTCCACACATTCAAAAACAAACCCAATAATCAGACCCTATAACAACAAAAAAAGTTTCAAATGACTAAACTCAACCACAAACTGTAATGTCACTCAGGAAGGTTTTTGAGAGGTGTGTGTACCTTTTAGGTGCATGGAAGATGATTTACGTGTTTCCAGATACAGATATGACACTGTCACATGCCCACAACGTTATTTTATAATGTTCAACGGTTTGATTTTTTATATTGTTTCATCCTTTAACTTCCGTTCCATTCAGACTTCCAGGCATCGTGGTCTGCGTGAATTCAAACTGAAATCAGCATTTTAGGCAGTGGACACTTACGTAAGTAAGCCGCTTTCACATGAACACTGCAGCCATGACCTCCTTGTCACATTAGTGACAAGGGCTGTATACAGACATACCGGACGGTAAACATACACTGCCTGCTGCCTCATACAGAGTCTGTGATGTCTGCACATACCAGTGGATGATGTTCCTGTCATGGAACTAGTGTGAAACCACAATGCAAACTGAGTTTGGCCCTATTTATGCTTCTGTGTCGAACTGACACGGACCCTACGCTGAGGGCCTACCGCCGTCGTAAGTGATCTCGCTGCCATGTTTTTTTTTTTAACCAGTTATCCGTGTTTTGCTTTGTTTGCTTCAAGCCGCTTACTTCAAATTGATCTTGCAATAACAACTCTGACAAGATCAACAGTTTTCCGCTCACAAAAATTGTCTTTTGGTTTCGGTTCTATATTCTCCGCAAATACAGAAGTCCCCCACCCCTGAGAGCTGGGAAAGTCACGTGACACAAACAGTCCAATCACAGTTGTTGCCGTCTGCAGAGGTCTGGTGTTACATTTCTGGAGAGGTGCACGTCAAGCTACGCTGTAGGCAACATGTCGACGTGGACCCTACACTGTCGATTTGACCCACAGGCTTAAATTGGCCTTTAAGAGGAGGAGTCCACCGGATAAAGTCAAACAACATCGAGCAACTTTGTCGCTGATGAAGAAATCATGAGCTGATTGTGAATCTCTGTGGTGTACTATTTAGCATCATGGACGACCTGCTGCAAGCTCCAACGTGTGTGTGTGTGGACAATCCCCTGTGTGTGGACGATGTCCAGACCTGAGCCAGTGAAGTGCCTGTGAGAGAGGAGGAGTCCTGATAAGTGCTGAAAGCCACGTTTGTGTCAGGCAGTCACAGGGGTAGGCTCAGCTCTCTGACTTTCCATGCCGCTGCTGTTAACAGCACCTCTGGGGTCTGTATCACCAACAGTTGGAGGATGTGTGAAGGGATAACTAGAGGGGGAAGGGACGCCTGTTTGTTGTGTAAAGAATCCTCTATTCCTCGCCATTCCTTCTTTCTTCATGTCTTCCTCCCCCCACTGCCCTCCCATTTGCAGCTCACACATGGTTCCTCCAGGAACCATCATCTGACAACACCTCCCACCCCCACATCTAACCACCTCCTGCCACATGACAAACATGCAGACACAGCCACAACGCCACAGGAAAACGCCTCGCCTTCGCATCCTCAGGATGTAGCGTTCATCTGATCGGAGGTTGCTGCCAGACACATCTGACAGATGCATCAAAACAAGAGTGTTGTTGGCTCCTTTGCTTGATTGGTCCATCCGGGTTTAAAACATACACGCACAAGCCACTCCCAGACGTGCTTCAGCCGGAGTGCTGAAACCAACGGTGGGATTCTGCGCACAATGACCTATTTGCTTGTGATAATGTGAAGAAAGATTACAGGTTGTGCTTGTGCCACCACGAAAGAAAAGGATGAGCACTGACAACAAAATAGCTCCTTGCACACTTCAAAACTGAACGGTCAGTTTCATCTTTCAGCTGAGTATTAGTTTAGAGCCAATGGGAGATCTGTGGAAGGAGTGGGAGGCTCCATTCATAAACTAGAAAAGTCTCAGGGAGTGCAAATCTCCAGCATGCAGCTCATTTCCACCCTATTTGATCTAGATCTATAGTTTCCTTGACCAAGACTATTTGGAAACACACTGATATCATTTTTAGTTCAATAGTTACTGACAAAATGTACTATTTAGCTAATGGTGCTTTTCTTCTGGATAGAGCTCTAGAACTACTGAAGATAGAAAGAAATCAGTTCACACTGATCCAGCAGACTCGGATACAATCTGGTGTAAGTTCATATCTTTATCTTCTTGTCGTTTCCTTTCAGTGCCTGAAAACCTACCATGTTATACTCTCGCCCTTTAACGCCCTTTGATGAACTTCATTTTCTTTCTGCAACCCAAAGTTAGCCAAGACATGTCCTTCTGCATTTCTCCCCATGGTCCTCGCAGTTCAACACACCTTTGTGTGTCACAAAGGTGTGTTGAACACACGTGAGTCATCATCACTCTCAGAACAACTCAGAGTTGGGAGATTCTCCCACGCCCTTCATCATACATTGAATAATACAACCACAAACTCGCAAAACACTGTTACGACATAAAGTTTCCCGGGTCACACCTGGCTTGGTGACGTTCTCATTCATTTCACCACTGTCTCTCATCCAGCCGCAAAATGACTGAGGGGATAACACCCCAGACTGGAGACAGAAAAAGGGAACCATGGGGAGCTGCAACAATGGGACTGGCTGAAACAAAACTCAGTGTATGTGCCTCGCTGCCTCCCCCACTGTTCACACACTCCCCATGTGAAACCATCTGATGCATGTACTGCTGCTCACACTTGTCAGTCACAACTGGGGGAGGGGCCTGGTACAAAGCCCTCCTCACAGTGCATGGAAAGGAAGGTTCTTGATCTTTGAGGGGTACTCACACATGACAAGGTATTTTTGCCAGAGTGTTGTGTACGGCTCGATCTGGAGGGGAACATGTCAGAGGCTGTAAGCACGGCTGAGCTGCAGATGTGTCAGTGGGTGGGATGCAGGAGAAAGGGGGAAAAGGCGGATGCAAGGGATGAACGCGTAGGCTAGATCTGGGATGAGACGAGATATCCGACACGCAATACAGGACACTACACACATTCGAGGAAATAAGGGAATTAAGATGTAACTATATTAGTGACCTACGACACAAACCAGAGATGCCTCCCCACTGACATCCTTGGCTCCATATCAGGCGAGACTGTTGCCACACACAGATATTTACAATTATAAGCAAGCATATGTGCCTGTCTGAAGTTGGCCCATGATGGGGAAACACTTATGCTTTGATTGTATTCCCTCCCCCTGTTAATCCATTTGCATTCTAGACAGAAGACACCAGGCAATGCACACGCAGCTTGTTCGCACTTATTTACCAGATCTAATAGGACTAAATCTTCTTTTACAATTACACTCAGGGCTCTCTGAAAAACAGAAGCCCCCACCCCGGGACTGAAGCAGCAGCAGCTAGCACCCTCCACCCTTCAGGGGGAAGGGAAAGAAAGCCACCATCTGGGGTTTAGTCATGGTGATGCCAGGGTGGGGCTCAGGGACAGGGAGACTGCTGGGGCCTCGAGAAGGGGAAAGGCCTGATAATGGGTAGTGAGACAAGTAAGAGAGATGAGAGAGGAGTTTTGGGGCGAGGTAGACATGGGTTGGTCCTTAGATGCGCCAAACAATACCGGGGGGAATTAGTCTATGTAGGTGAAGCTAAATTGCAGGTGTTCAGCAGGTAGTACTCAACAGTACGACGCACCGACAATCCATTGACACAACAGGTACCCGCGAATTCACAAGTTTCCTGACAGCCTCATTTTCATGCCCTTGAATGTTTTTAACTCTTCTTTCTGCTATCTTGGTGACAAGGAAGTTGCACACCCCAAATGTAAGAGATTTACAACAAGAACATAATTCTATACATTGACGCCTTGCCGACAGCGTAGGTTACAGTATATGTGCACCTCTACAGATATGTAACCAGACGTTGTGGCTACGCAGACCTCCACAGACGGCAACATCTGTGATCGGACTGTTGGCGTACACAGCTCACGGAGCAGGACTTGTGTGATTTTTGAAAAAATATGAGAGGTAAACGCAGTAACAAGATCTGCTCACTTTCAGATGTTATCGCTACAAGTAAACAAAGAAAAACACAAAGAAACAGAAAAAACAAAACATGGCGGCAAGATTTAACGTGGAGCTAGGTTGACAGACGCAGAAGTATAAACATTCGCGAAGGCGAAGAGTAACAGAGTCCTCGTCAGGTCAACGCAGAAGCATAAATTGGGCTTAAGAGTGTACTCTCTGGTTGTGTATGCAACCCTTGATGACAGAAACTGATCTGTACATATCCACCATCTCAGACTGCGCCCATCAGTGAGTTAATGAATAAGAGGGGCACAATTTCAGTCTCTATCACCTGATATAGAGCGGATGCATACCAGTGTGTTAACCCATCTATCAGATGACGGGTACAGGGCTCCTTAACATGAAGATCTATGTCTCGCTGTGGAATTTCAGATGTCATCTCACAGATGTATAGGACACCCAGCATACACCACTAAGACAAAAAGTCAGGCAAAGCATGTACACCCTGGCCTGGGCCTCCTCCCCGCATGTTGCTCTGTCAGTTTCAGACAAATGTTCCGCATGCCCCTTTCCCTTTCCTCTCACCTATTCTCTATTTCCTTCTCATCTCACCAACTCACCCATTTGTCCCACACACAAAAAGTCCTTTCTTGACTCCCTGCATGCTCCCCAAGAACAGAGGAAACCAGTGACAGTGAAGTGCATCAGTGCAGGAACAGTTTTAAGGGGTTGTTTCGGTGTTTTAGAAGGCCTGCAGAGGGGAGACCTGCCCCGACAATACCATCGCTCTACAATGGAGTAGTGAATTTGTGTTACAAGGGGGTGTAAAATACTGTGGAGGACTAAGGGTATTGCAATCAGAGTTGTGTGTTATTGTGATTGTGTGCTCAAAAATTATTGGTTGGATTAACATTACATTTTTATACACAAGATGTAGCCATTACAGTTTACTCATCATCTGAGATGACCTGGATAATTGTAGATCTTGCAAGTTTTTTTTTATTTTAGCAATGTAAGGCAGGGCACTTCAGAGATGGGCGTGGCTGTCAAGCAGCCTGTAGGGGTGTAAAAGTGAGGGAGAGCTCCCAGGAGTTGTGGCAGGTGCAAAGGTATGTGTAATTATGCCTGATGGGGTTTGTGGTTCCTCTGTGCTGTCAAGGGCAGTCCGTTCCCATGCATCTACAAAAGGCAACAACTGAGCAAAAGTCCAAAAGTTAAATCAACTAATATTATACTGTGCTGTGGATAGCTGACTGAGGCACTTGGCCTCCCAAACTGTGTACAACAAGGGTGACACAGGACAACTGCAGCCAGTGGGAGGAGAAGAGAATGTTGATGTAAAGACTAACGCCCAGGCCTGAGTGAAATCACTCGACACCCTCCACTCTATCATGGGCAATGACAGCGACTTCCTGCTCCTGACTCTGCAGCCTGCTCCAATCCAGAGGTTTTGGGTATTTCAACCTTTACACCCACTGATAGGATTGCAGCCAGAGCTGACTTACATCAGCCAAACATTCTAACAAGGAGCACTGGTTAAAAGTTCAGCCCTGACTCGGTGCAGTGGCAGCCACATACTGTGCTGTAGCTTGAAATGCACTTTCCCCATAATGTGTGAAGACATGGTGAAACAGACAGCTATGGCAATGGCTGATCCACTTTTAGCTTTGAAAGTGCTCCCAACAAACATCCACACCGTCAACTGATGTCTGTGCACTTGCTCTGGACTTTTTTGTTTGTTTGTAGTTTGAAGGCAGAAATCCCTTTGACAAAGTCACCGTCTTTGTTTGGGGTGCATGAAGAAAAATCAACACAGCGGCAGCAACGTCTGCTAGCATTTTTGGCTGTCGCACCGGCAGTACACACTTCAGTTCTTGGCCATTTGAATGAACTAAAAGGTGAATGTATGTTGTGACTGTCAACTTTATACACATGTTGTTCAATACATGTGACTCATCAAGTCTCATTAACCTTGACTGCTGAGGACAGTGACCAAACTAGCCTGTCCTGTTGCTGTTATGAGGCAGTTGCAAACATTGTAAACACAGCATTGCTCAGATTTGCAAGACCATGGGGCAGTCTGACAAGTTGGTAATCTCTCATCTAAAAGCATCAAATGATAAGCGGCACATACACCTACGTAGAGCTTGAGAAACTTGTTGCAATGATAAGGATTTCCTGTGCCTTACACAGGAAGATGGGAACCAATTATTGACATCAGCTCATGTCCTCAAAAAAAGGACATATAATACAGAAAAAGACTCATGCAACAACGTGTTTGACACAGTAGGACTGTTAATAAGAATAGAGACATTCTGTTGAACGACACAATTATTTTATTACAATCATTACGTCAAGACCAAACGAGTTGTGACCTTGAACACGAGTGAATCTGACTGACATGTCAAAGACCATAACATTCGCAGTAATACGTCCTGGAGATACACGGTAGTGTGTGGACAATCACGTGATGATTTGCTGAGATTACGCCATTTGAACTGGGGCTCAGAAGAGGTCAAAGAAACGTTAGCACAGTAGAAAAACTAGACAATTAACACTAGATGAAAGGTTTGACATTGACAAAACGGGGTCTGTGTGTGTGTGTGTGTGTGTGTGTGTGGGGGG
>CAAKHB010001761.1:24624-67887 GCA_901007665.1 Aeoliscus strigatus | reverse complement strand
GTCCTGAGATAAGAACATCAAGGTTTTACATACCCAAACACATGTACCAGATGTACGCTGACAATAATGGTCAAGACATTCCTAACACTAACACTAAAGCAAACCATAACCAATGATGTGCACAACAGATACGAATTTACTATTACTACTAAGAAAACTAAGAACCAAAATGAAATAAGCTAAAATATATGAAATATATGTGGAACATGGCAGCAGAAGTTACTATATGTTATGTAGTGCAAATAAAGATAAATAGCAGTGCAAAACAGTCGGTCTTAGCAGCATGATGATGAATTGTGCAGCAAGTCCAGCAGCATGTATTCTGTAATAGTGCAAATAGTACAAATATATCACAAGGAAACAGAACAAAATGAGACTGAATGTTCATTTTTCTCCACTCGACCAACTGACCAGAGAACTGGACTGAGTAGCAGAAGTGATCATAGCACAAGCTTCAATATGTGCATGTGATTCTCATCTCTCACCGTGATCATGTCGTCACGGGCTTTCAGCACCTTCAGCCTCGCTTGGTTCCTCAGGTTGGACATCTGTCTGCCGGATGGAGAAGGAAAATTGCATCATATTCAGACGGCTAAAACACTGAAAGGTGATGATGATTTCCTACGTATCAGAAAAGGGGTTAAAAGGTTTGGCAGGTTCATTGTGTCAGTTCAATAAAGAATAAAATTGCAGAAATAAAGTCAAAAATAAATAAACAAACAACAACAATAATATAATAATAAACTGAGATATGTTGATCACATCACATCTGTTTAATAAAATATAAAGTATACATGACAATGAACCTGCATAACCAGGAACATGGCAAACAAGCACTGTTTCAGAGACATCAATGCTCATTGCTGCATATAAAATAACTCAAATTACTAATTCTGTCAGTCAGAAAATAGTTAACTCACATTTTCTTATGTTGTTCAATTTGCTTTTCCTTCTTTTCGTAGTATTCCATGATTTTCACCCTCTGAGTCTGCACCAGTCGTCCTTTCTCAATGTTGAACTCCTCCTCAGCCTGCAAACGGAAACGGTAGTTTTGACCAGAGCCCCCCAAACAAACAAACAAACAAACAAACAAACACCACGGATTGACAGACCTGTTTTAATTACCTTCGCATGAATCTCCTCAACCTTCTCATTAGCCTCCTGTTCTATGAAGGCCATCATGTGCTTGATCTGTCAAGAGAGACAAGACAGTTTGTGTCACTTCAGCATCTGATGTGTAATATAAACTGTGTAAATATTTGTGTATCAGCTGTCTTTGATGAGTACAAACCAAGAAACGAGAACATTTTTGCGTTGTTGGACATAACGGTGGCTCCGTTTTGCCTGCTGTTAGCTCATGTTTACCAAGTTAACGTTCAAGTTTAAGTGAGCGGCGGAAATATCATTTTTTACATGAGCATTTGTTTTTAAATTTACCTGTTTCTGTACATCCGCGTCGGTGAGCGCCATGCTAGTTTTTGAAGTATATTCGATTAACTAAACTAAACTTAAAAACTACGCGTTTGCGCAAATTTGAGCAGCAGCTGGGACTCACACTTCTCCCTGGCTGTATTACATCGGAGCGAGCTGCTAACAGAAACCTTAGCTAATTTCCGGTTATTAATTTCAAAATAAAATATGTCATTGTCAAATCATCTTTACGGGGGTAAAATGCCAGTATGTATGTGTGTTTTAGTAATACACAAATGACTAAATATTAAATATAGGAACAATATGAAAAGGCTACGTTTACATTGATGAATCTCGCGCCTTCTTGCATGTGTTTGTGACAAATTATTTAGAAGGTCAAAGCAGGAAACCAGATGTTGTATTCTTGCAAACTTGTCACTGCGCTCGCTGTCTGACTGTCTGCCAGAGGCGGCGTTCCTTCACTCCTCCGCTAACGCAACGGCTGCAAGGGGCCGTGTCGTCTTTTTCCACAGGATTTCGTTTGTCAGCACCTGGTTGCCTTTGAGCAAGGACGGTAGGAGTGTCTTTCGTTTGCCCACATTTGAATTAAAGTAAAAGCTTCCCGACATAGCGCCTAAAACAGATAACATTATGCTAGCTAACTTACAACTCAGCTACGTGTGTATGTATGTGCTCAGGTGTTCAGAAATAACTTGGCTGACTTTTCCATAGTAACATTAAAGACATTTATACAATTTGTCTGGTAGTTAGTGGAATATATATGCTTAGTTCTAAATTCATCGTTGTCATTGTGCACAAATGTATTCTTCAATATATATTGACTAATATTTCAATTCTTTATGTGCCAGCTCAGTTTGCTAGAAGTATTTTTGAAATATTTACTAATCCTGAAACACTTCGATACCAGCATTATAGCACCAATATTAGCATTAACTCTTGAAAGTATAGGCTCATTGAAAGACTTGGTCCTGACTTAAACTTTCTCCCAGTGTGGATGCAACTCCATCCATATTGTTCCAGGAATACATTTATTGACCACATGGACAACAGGACCATGTGCTGCCATGCCTATGACTTTAGTTTTAATGTCAAGTCTGAATTTATTATCACAGTAACAAGGTCTTTGTGACCCCCCCCCCCCACAGGTGAGACGTCCAGCTTAGACTATCTGAACATATGTGCCTGAGAGTCTGACACAATTCTGTTCAATGGCTGCCTCTGGCTCCACCGCTCCTGCCTCCGTTACCGCCTCTGTGCCTGAGGGTTTCCATTATGAAACAAAGTACATTGTGCTCAGCTATTTGGGCATGTTGCCTGTCGACAGATCACAAGCCGTGACTGCATCTGCATCAGGTGAGTGTGGAAAGACTCATGATATGTGCGATGTTGAAGTCTTGATAGTTTAGTCAGGAGTTGCTTCAGTCTCCTATGCAGACAAGGACACTTTTTTTTTTTAATTTTACAGTCTTCTCCTGTTCCACGTGACTTGAATAGGGGCAAGCATTCATGCCATGTGCAGCTGGCAAAATACTGAGGGTGTTGAAGCAGGTTGTCACCTGTTTACAAGCTCAGTTTACCTCTCGGTGACATTAGCATTGAAACACATGCCACTGCCGTACCCACTGAGATGTGAATGTTTTGAAGTCGCCAAGGCTTGTTAGACCTTTTTCAGTTCAGCCATGAGCTTTTCAAACACAGTGTCCAGAGCAGCTGAGGTCTGGCCTGTGAAACATTGTGTTGTGGCCTCAAGTGTGCCACTTGACTGTTTTCCATCTGAATATGAAAGTTATTTGAGACCTAGTTGTATGTGATGTGGCACATATTTCTCTAGATTGAAACTGAATCCCAAACTGACCATCAGCATGCCATAGTGTGAAATGAAGCAATGGCCTCTGTGTCTGAAGTGAAATAAATCGTATTGATGGTAGTGGACCGATGCAGAGTTGTCTGTGGCTGATGCTGATGTTTTGTGAACATGGAGGCATCTAGTAAATTTCAACAATTTCATAATAGTGATTGTGTGTACAATTATGATACAAATGGTGTTGTTTTGGAATTATGTGCACTCAGAAATAGTGTTAAAAAAACAAGTTTCATCCACAGATAATCCAAAGAAAGTAACCTAAACCACAGCAAGTGACGTATGAAAGCATTTAAATGGGGACACCAGCAGCTTCTGGTAAAGTTCAGACATTTGTGAGTTAAATAGCTTCATGACTGCAAGATCTGACTAGTGCCAGTCACCTATAACAAGCCATGAAATACTCTTATTGAATTCAGAGAGAGACCCTCTAGTTACAATGGTGAAAAAGGAGAGGGGTGGGGGGGGTGTCAGTATTTCCTGCCCCTTTTTATTGTTGTGTGCATACTTGAAATGGGCGGAGAAGGGCAGATGAGGGGCTGATCCCCCGTTTTCCGCTTGACTCGCTCCAAATTCTGACAGCTTGTCATGTGTAATCACCATAGGATTACTCTCACGCCAACGGACCAAAGCGGAATGGCTGGCCAGCTATCTGTCTGGCTGAATGCTGAAACAGCACCAAGCCCAGGAAAAACCAACAGTGATCGCGAAGGGTGTTAATGTATGAGCTATGGGGACAGAGGAACGGGGCGGTCCACTTCATCTCTGTCCATAATACAACAACTAGTTGACTTATCGGCATGTATATCAAGGAGGAACGACACTCAAACATACATTTTTCATGCTTAGTAATGCAACTTTTTGTGTGTGAACAGGCGTTCATGGCCCAAGGACTTCTGCAGGCGTAATCACTGTGTTCAGGTTGCGTTTTGTGTGAATGTAAAACACATCGGTGGTGTTGTGCCAGTCTCTGAACCTTGCGTGTTTCATCATGCTCCCCAGCAGTGATGAGTGAATCTTGTAAATACTTTACTTGAGCCTGAGCGGAGCATCAGTGTCCTGTACGCACGCGATTTCCTTCAGAGTTCAGTGACATCATGCTGAGAGGGCGTGGCCGAGTGTTTTGCAAGTAAGCACGCTAAATCTGCAAAGAGTTTTGTGCCCTCCAGGAAATTCAGTGTTTATATATGCATGGGCTTGTTGGAAACACTCTGTTACAGTAAATGCCAAAAAAATGGCTGGAACTTAGTCCAGATAAGTCAGTAAACTTAATTCTTAAATCCAGAGTGGGTTGTCTAAATGTATTCTTCTCCGTAATTCTAAATGATTCAGTGCACACTCATCTGCAAGTCTTTGCAAATTGAATAGCTTTTTTTTGCAGTTTTGTGTTTTTTTGTGTCCTTAAATGTCACATTGTGTGGACGTGTGAAGAATCAATGTAGAAATACAGGTGCAAAAAATATATCCAATGTAGTTTTCCCTTAGAATTTTAAAGTTTATTCACAGAGAAATACAAATAAAAAATGGTGCTCTGTGTTTTAAAAAATACAATTTCCTGTACATCTTGTGTAAAGTATTTAGTGTCTCTAACAACTTTACTGTGTTAGCACCTGTGATGTTCTCTACAAACCTGTACGAGTATGAAATGCTGTGCAGAGTCTCACTGTTTGAGAACCCTAGTCTTCCTGGTTAATATTAAATCTTGTCCATAATATCCTGTTCCACTGGGTGAACCCCATGTTTGTTTGCCTTCGTCTGCCTGAACGTGGCCTCACTTGGAACCAACTGCAGCCACTTTTAATTGTGCCTGCTCCTCCTTGTTTCAGGAGATTCCACGGATGAGAGGGAGCGAACCAGAATGATAAAGGGTCAGATAGAGGAGGAGCTGAGACAACTGGAAGATGAAATCTCTGCTGGTGAGTGACACACACACAACACTACATCATGAAGGACATCGGTGTCATTCATTACTCATATATACACACAAAGCAAATAAGCAAATATTGATTTTTTTTTTACTTGTCTCACGTGGAGTGCACAAGTCAGAGTATAGTTTACGAGTTCACAGCTTAGAAGTTTGTTGTCATTCTGTGTGTCGCAGCCTCTTCCAGCACAGGCTACGACCGTCACTCATCGCTCGTGTTCAGTCCGGCAAACCCGGAGACCTCAATCGAAGACTGCTTTGCTGACCTGGGAGACCGAGTGGCCAGAGAGCTCGACACACACCTGAGCGAAGCTGTACACAAGCTCCTCGAAGGGTGAGGTGAAGACCACGGGAGTCACAAAGGGGCTGCGAGCGTTCCAGTCACAAAGGAATGACAAAGTCAATGTTGAGAAAGAGCTTGTGTGGTTTAGTTTCTCCTCAATGAACTCCTCAACTTAAGCAGAAGAATGTACACAGATTAAGAAATCTGTGTACATTATTTCAGTGTTGTCTGATTGAAGTAGAGATAATTCTGTGTAATTATCTCATGACCAGTGATAATATCTGTGTGTTTCAGGCCTCTGGACTACCACAGATTCAAAGACACGGCACGAGATCTGTCAGCACACACACAGGAAGGCTGGAACCAGGTCAGTCTGTTATGAGTATTGAATCATTTATCTACTAATTCCAGTTTAAAACAGCAGATGCTGTCCAAGAAGTCCAACATTTAAGCTGCTCACAGCTGCCTTATACTGTAAATGCTTTTTTTGTTGTATTTTTTTTGGCTTATATTAGCGTTTTACTCCCCCAGGTGTTGGTACCTTTGGTGCTGCTTCAGGCTCTACTAAGTGAAGGCCAGTGTGTGCAAACTCTCATACATGTTGGTGTGCGCTTCCTCGAGGAGAATGAGACTGAATTCATCATCCAGCAAGGAGGATATGTGAGTTACTACTAGTACCCTTCCACTATATGTTCACTCAGATTTACAGAGGAATAAGATCTTCACCATGTCTCGAGGCATTAAACAACTGGAAGAATGACTGAATGTCTGAATCAGGCAACACAACGTACATGTGCAGCCTTAACATGGAGGAAATCGGAGGCTGCAAAGTGACCAGAAAATGCTGCAGCGTGCTCAAAATAGATGAGCAGGACTGTAAGGACCGTAACTGGACAGATGAGGGCAACAGTAAGCCACGTGTACAGATGTGTCACACCCCAGAGATAGGATTCCGTGATCTACAACCCCACTAAGCACACGCTGTCAATAAGTTAAATTTATTATTTATACCCGAGGGGCAATTGTTGTGCACGCAGCAGTGGAGAACAGAACAGAAGGTCATTGTCAATAAGGAACAAACAAAAACCAACTGGTTGTGTCACATTACAGCCTTTACGACCTACATGCACGCATACCAATTAATTGTATGCAAAACAGACAAAAAGTTTAGCCTCTAAACAGCATCCAAAAACGGTGTGCTTCTTTCTGTCAGGACACACCTGCAGAGTAATTGCCCCTTCTTTGACTTCTACCTTTCCATATGCTGTCGTCTAGTACGCCACCTACTGTGGGAACCAGGGAGTGACTTTGACACACACTCAGATCTAAATGGCTCTAATATCCTCTGATAAATCTCCATAAATCATCAGGCGCGATTCTGATTCTGCTGCTGTTTAAGATTATTATGATCAATGTTGTTGTTGATGATGATTGTTATTGTTAAAATTATTCAAAATAATAATAATAATTATTATTATTTTGAATAATTTTAACAATAACAATCATCATCATAATCATCTCCATCTAATAATAATAATTATTAATACTAATACTATATATATCAATTATTAATTATTATACTATATATATTAATACTAATACTGCATGTATTAAGCAGTATGTAGTATACAATATTCATAGTATAAATGTATAGTATAAATGTAACAAGATGTAACAAATACAATGTAAAATTTTTATTTTAAGTTACAAGTATTATATATGTATTTGCATAGAAAAATAGGTGTTACATTACTCCATCAATCAACGATCAAACGATCCAAGTGAATTGTGGGGAATGTAGTAGGCTGTGACTTTTTATTTTTAAGGCAATCAGAGTTGTGCGTGGCGGGCCTTGAATTTGTCACTCATGTACGTCATGTTCATATCCCTCTGCTGTCCTTATCATTATGGTTCTGATGTTTGTTGTAGGAGCCATGGATGAGAATATGGTAGTTGATCCTGGTTATGGATACATATATATATTCTTTTGGCCAGTTTTTCAAAGCACATCAGACAAGGGAGATCAGGTCCAAGCTCATCCTCTAAGTTACTCGCTGTGAAGTATCCGTTGTCGCTTCATTTGTATGTTTTTTATATTTGTGTGAATGCTCACCCTTTTATTTAATTTATTCTCATTTGCTTGCAGGCTATGGTCAGGAGGAACAATAATTCCATTCTGGGTACATATGGCAGAAACTGACAATAAATTAGAAGGTCATTTCAGTTGCATAAATCCCTTATCAACAGTTTTCAGGGAATCCGAGATAGTCTCGGCGAGGCCGTCGTTTATGATAAGCAGAGAACTGCGTCACAGATGGCTCCCCGAGAACAAGGTCAAGCTGACGTAGCGTCACGTGATGTGACGTTAACCGCTGCTCTGGCCGCCATGACCTCATTGCCGTGATGGCGTGGCGGTTTCCGTGCAGTCTGATGCGAACACAGTGCACTGGCTTCGAACAAAGCTGCAGTCTTACCCTGTGTTACGTCACAGGGGGTGAACAGATGATGGAAGAGGAGGGAGAGGCTGCACGGGCTGATGGGAAAGGAGGGAGGGACGAGGGGAGGGCACGGTGAGCCTGTGAGAGTGAAGTGAAATCTGCACTAGTTTGACAGACGCCTGCATGCACGGCTTCTCTCAAAGTGACTTCCCTCCACCGCTCCAGGTTTACGGCTGCCGGTCTGTTCAAGTTTCCAGACTTCACCTTAGGTAGGATGTTTCTTTAACTTGTCACAGTGAGTGTATTCAGTGTTTTTGTGTGTGTGTGTGTGTGTGTGTGAGTGTTGTAAACCAGCAACGAGCGTTGACAGATCTTCTGTCTCTGCTGTTTTCACACATTGCACTGTAAGTGTGATTGGAATTTAGCTCAGGGGGTTGGATCACGTTCCTTTTACTTACATTTATTTGCAGTCCGCAGCTGCACTGTGATTAAGATACTGCATTAGGATGTGTTGATATCAATAATCTGTTAGTTGTGCAGTTCTTTCCTCTCTCTCTCTCTCTCTCGAAATCGTATCTTATTGTTAATGTACCGCGAGTGAAACGGTGCGCGGTGCATTGGCCACATCGCATCCGAACACAATACGGATTATTATGACCCTTATGTGGTGTTCACTTCATTTGTCAGGAACAAAACCAGTAACCCTCACACAGGGCACAGCCAGGGGCGAGGAGGAGGAGCAACAATGGGGTGGGGGTAGGGTGGAGGGGGGGTGCTGATGGGGAGACGGGCGAGCCAATGGCCCGTGTTAGTGTCGTCGAGACCCTGTCACCCTCTCTGTTTTCTGATGGGCTCTGCATGCCTGCGTGCTGCTGTCAGCCTTCTCAGGCAGCTGCCCGTCAGGTCCTGACAGTGAAAACTGCTGCATGTGACCTGAGTGTGCACATCAGTCCTCATGGGTGGGATGTAAGGCGACTCCTGAGGACTGGAGGTGGCGCCCTCACCGGTAGTCACACGTGACTCCAGAGATCACACAGATATACTGTATTTTAACAGACAGTAGCTCTAATATTCTTCTGGAGACTCTGTACTGGTGATATTTTAGTCGGCCAGGATCCCACGGGACACGTCACACTGCACTAGGTCCTGTGCCACTGTGCACTCTGTGTTATGTAAGCATCATCTCGCCAACTTCAGGGTCAAGTGCCACCGAATTGGCATAACTGTACGAGAGTGTCTGCGTGGGCTGAGAAAGCCCCTGAAATAACTCTGCTAATCCTCTAAAACATCATCACCAGCGGTTTGACTGGCCCACATGTAGCTTCTCTAAAACCATGCTACGATATCAGCTTCCGCCGTCGCCCTCATCCTCTGCGGACTGTCTGCGTACGAGCTGACACACTATGACTTGGCACTTGGGGAAGGATCCAGTTGGGCTCCAGATTGTACGGTCTCTTTGATATCACCTATATATCACCAGCAGAGACCTTTTGCGGTCTTTTAACCTCCTAAGACTTGAGCCAAATTTTCTTCCTCCTTGTTGTTTAGTATGAGTATAAAAGAATAAGTATCATAATAATACATTGAAAATTTTAAATATTAAACATAATAATACATTAAATTTATATGTCACTTAAAAAGATACTGGTGGTAAAAATGGTGGTGCTGATATGTAATGTATATATGTCTATGCAGGGTCTTGGGAGGTGACATGAACTCTGTTATTCTCCTGTAAATAATGGCAGTTCAACTGTCTTCACTCTGCTTTACGCTGGATTTTGCCCAAACTCCTTCATCTGCTGAGTGACTGCTGATGTCAGCTGAGTAATCAGAATAGGAATCACATAATCCACCCCCCTCCCAAAAAAAAAAAATCCAAAAGCCACTGTGAACTCAAACATAACAAACATAACATTGATCAGGATTTCACCAATAAATCCTGAACGCAGATTTCGTGGGTTTGACATGTTGTTGGTGTGTAAAGTGTGTTTTAACGGTCAGGTTCTGCGAGTGGATGTGACTTGTTGCCGGTATTTGTCAGTATTTGTAAGGTGGCGACGAAGCACGTGCTTCTCACGGTAACAGAGTCACGGCTGACCTGTATGGGAGCGTTGCGTACACGGTGTTTCTGAAGCAAAGCAGTTGATCAAGCAGTGAGCGTGATAAAACAAGTAGACTGTTGGGCCTTGGCTCCGCACCAGGAATGTGTGCTTGTTTCATATCGCTTGTCTTGGGGCGAAGGTGGAGAACTGTGAGACATTCCCGGTGACAGAGTGACGCCTCGGTTTGTCTGTTTCTCAGATTTTACCCAGCAGAGAACCCCTTCAGGGGAGCTTGGGACACAAGTCATAATTTAACATTTATTGTACATCACAGACCCTGGAAAGTTCCTTATTTAACTTTAGCCTCTATTTAACTCATGATGTCCTAGAGGGACAGGTATGGAACATCCTGGTAGGTCATGTGACAGGTCATGTGACATTGTGTTCCCACAACATTTTTTATCGTATATATCCCATCTTATATTTGATTTTTTTGTATTTTTTTGTCTTTGAGATTAATAAAGTATCCATTTGTTCATCCACCTCGATGATGATGAGAAGATTAATATCCTTTTTTTTAAATTATTATTTTGTTTTTGTTTTTTTTATTTTTTTTATTTTTTTTTTAACTTGAAAATAAGACCCAGGCCATTATTGTAAGCGGGTGACGATATGAAATGAACAAATTCAGGAGGAGGATTGTGTCTATGTCGGTTCCTGTGGGCCTTACACCATGTGACATCCCTGTGTGGTTCTAACCAGCCGATGTGGATCCTGTGCAGGTTTCTGTAAAACACACAAATCAGCTTACAGAGAAAGCAAACGTTGGATAACGACGGAGGCTGTTGAGATTTAATCTCCTTCCTGCAGGACGCAGCGGCCGCACACACACACAACTGTCAACATGTGTCCTTGTGAGGAAAATACCGGCCACGGCTTAGACGGTGTCACATTAGAAATCATATTTTGACAGATGAGGATTAGATGCCTCTCTGTTCTGGAGCGCCGCTGTCAGTTCCTTTCTGCTGCACACAGAGACGTTCACACGCCTCCGTGTCCACTGTCGGTTCGAATCTCATTCCTTCAGGTCACACCTAGGTGACGAATGCTGCAACTCTGACTGGAAACCAGCGCATGTTGTTTTTCTGTAAATCCAGATTGGTTTCATACCAGAACCGAGCAAACACCCACTCGCCCCAACAAACGACATTCACGTCGTCTGTACATTGTTTGTAGAGCTACTCTCTCAATAAACTAAACTGAATGTGTGCAGATGGCAGAAAGCCCAAAAACATAGCTTAAAGATGGATTAACTGCAGCAGACTTTTAAACTTTTAAATGGAACATAGTATGTCATTATCAATTGTCAGTGGCTTTGGCACCACTAGGGGGCGCTTAGGCTTGAGCCGTGCCTGTGCACCTCAGGAAGTTCAGCTGCAGACATTGTACTGTTTCACAACTGTGGTGGAGATAATGTATCATCGACCGTTGTTTAGCTGTTGGAGGGGAGAACACGCTGAGGGTAGAGATCCTCTTTGGCAGTGGTGTGTTTTATTTATTCTTTTAGGTTCCTCTGTCACGTATTTATGGGTAAAAACCGTCCACCGAAGAGAAAGTAATAAATAAATGAATCAATGTACCGCTTCATGTTCTTCACCTTGTTCACAAAATTCAGAATGTTGAATATGTGAAAGAGAATCCTCATTGTTTCTGTATTATTCTAATAATATTCAATACAGTATTATTTAGCTTTCTTCTGCTATTTTATGTTCTTCTGTTTATTTCATTTACAGTACATGTTCAAAATAAAACAACGTATAGCATCTGCGCTCCTGTGTGTCCACCACAGGGGGAAGTGTTTGGCCTCGGTTCCGAGGAGGAGCGAGGTGTCGCCATCGCCGAGGACAGCAACGACATTTACATCCTGTCAGGGGAGCAGCATCCTGATCAGCTGAGCCCTCCGTCGTCACTGCTGTGCACTGGAGACAACAGCAGCGGGCAGAGCTCCTGGCAGACCGAAAGCCTACCTGTGTCTCTAGCCGGCCACGAGTCGTGGGCACAGGTCAGCGCCATGGACCCCGAAGATGTCAAGAGCCTGGACAGCAACGAGGGCGTGGCTCTGGCCGAGGAGCGCAGCGAAAACAACTCGTCAAACTCGGACATTGTCCACGTAGAGCGCGAGGAGGCGGAGCTGCTCGAGGAAGGCGGTGAAGCTGCCGCGATCGAGGAGAGCATGATGAGCGTTTTAGGCACGGAAAGTGAGCTGGCCGAACTCAGGGAAGAATTTAGGGAGCAGGTTCCACCTGGTGAGGCGTCGGCGGAGGCGGATTCCACAGCTCCGGCCTCCCTCATCTCATTAGAAGAGCCGGTTGTTATAGAGACACCTCCCAGCCTGTCGGCAGAGCCCTCCCTCATCTCCTCAGAGCCAGAGCTGCCTCCCTCGGCCCCAGAGGCAGTTAGTCCCCCTCCCTCTGAGCCAGAACAAGATCCGACTCCAGTGCCGGAGCCAGCAGCTCCGTCCGCAGCCAAGGAGGCTGAGGACGCCGCCTTCACAGCACCGACGGAGCCGCAGGCTGCCCCAGAACCAGAACAGGAGCCCGTCGCAGCGCCCCCTCTGCCAGAAGCAGAGATTGCGGCAGAGCCTGAGACCCCAGTGGGCCCGGCCACCGAGGAGCCCCCGGCACACCCGGGCCCCGAACCGGAGCTCCCAGTGCTGCTGTACGGAGGCGCTGCCCTCGTGGTCCTCGCTGCTGTGATGGCGTACGGCGTCATAAGCTACAGGAAGAAGTAGTTTTCTCAGGGGATAAGATTGCAAATGGAACTAGCTAGAAATGTATTAGTACATGTACGGTGGGACTTTTCCTTTCAGAATGTCTTTGAAGCTGCATTTTTGAAAAAACATGCTTTTGAAGGTTTAAAATCAGTCGCAATACAACCGTGCGTCCCTGAATCTCATCTCACCACATGCACCTGACTGCTGGAGGCCTCGGCTGGTTCAACACAACCCCAAAACCGAAAAAAGTGCACTCCTGTCCTCTCCCTCACTACAGACTGTGTCATGGTCAACAATCGATTTGACTCCAGCCCTTCATGTCGTTTCCAGAGCGAGTGGGCTTTTACCTTCTGTCTGCGGCTTATTGCTGCGACGGTTCGCACAACTCCAGTTATTAACGCTCCGTCTGTTCGTCCTCTCCCGTCTGACCTTTGCTTTACGCCCAAACCAAATGCGGTAATCAGACCAGCGGTTGGAATGTGTGTAAATGTGTGTTTTAGTTCACCTACATGTGTATGAAGACATTAAAGATCTTGCCCCAAAGTATTTAAATGAGTGGACAGTATAACAAATCCTCTGTCCTCTCATCCAGAGGAAGGAAAAACCAAAAAACCCTCTTTTGTATTTTCAGTCTTGAGTCACAAAAGGTTCCTCAGTTCTGCATCCAACAGCATTGAAAGCAAAGCAGATTGAAATGAACAGGAAACATGTTTTGTCAGCGCGAAAGCTGCACTGGTGTCACAGATAATGAAAGTCCTTTGACCTCCCCTACATTGTACTTGGATGGAAAACTACTTGCAAGTGTGCTGGTGTTGATTTAAACGTATTTAAAAGATTGAAAATGAATTGTCAACGCAAGTCTCTAGTTCAATCTTTCTGTGCTTTGTGAAGGCAGGTAAAATAATACGCCAAAGAATCTTAATCAGTGAATTAATGACACAATCACTTGAATTGAATGTGAGAAAATATACTTTTTGTACAGCAAAATGCCAATGTATTCTGAGCAGAGATAAAAGAACACAAGGAAAAACAAAAGAATCTGAATGGAAAAGAGACATTATTTCATTATAAAATGATCCCTTACTGAAGTTCAAGTGTCACAGATTTCACAAATTGTCACAATTTGTGTTCTCAAACTGTAAACTCAAATTACTCATCCTAACCTTTCTTTTGGAACGTGTGATCCTCCCTTAACACAAACAGTCAAAGAGCACAAGTTTTAGAAATGCATTTTTTTCCAACAAATTGTTCAACTCATACGAGCCCCAGCCCCGGTGTGATGTACTGCAGCGCAGTGTTAAACAGGTCTCTCAGTAGATGTGGGGCGCGTTCACACACCCCCTTCACCAGGGTGAGACTGAGTGCAATGGCCACCCGCTCCTGGGGAAGATGCTCGAGACCGACTCCCTGCCTCATCGCCTGCTCCACCTCTCTCCTGAGGAAGTCATTCCACATCTACAGATGAATACAGGACCAGTCAGTCACTTTACTCCAGTTCTTGTTATGGTTAAAAAAAAAAAAAAAAGAATGCATAGGAACATAAACTCAACTCAAAATGGGGGAAAAAACAGTCAAGTAAAGAATAATAAATTAAAAGAACTAAAATAGATATTAAGGTTGTGAAAAGCAGTTACACAGAGGACATAAAAATACTGAAACAACACTTGTAAGAACAATGAATAAATATGATCAAATAGGAGGCTCAGGTGACAACGCTTTAAACAAACAAGCCGTACGTGGAGAACTCACTTGACGTGGGAAGGAGAAGATGCTTCTGCTCAGGTTCTGGGTCGCTCGATCCACAACGTTTCGCTCCAGCTGGGCTGCGATGTCTCTGAGTCCTGAGGCAACCTGCTGAAGTGCTGCTGCCTCTGCAGGGTTCTCTACAGGAACACAGGAGTAAACAGATCATCACATCACGTCTTCTTGCACCCATCAGGAGCACAGGTCTATTCTTGTCTAACCAAGAACAACATGAGAAGGAAGTGAATGCAAATAGCAGTGCGATTTCCTGTTTTTTGCTGAAGACCAGATGTATACTCGTGAACAATGTGACTGTGATTCTCATTTGGCATTCATGAACTGAATCACTGCATCTGGCACAGCCAAAAAAATCAGCATTCATTTTGCAGAGAACGATGGA
This sequence comes from Aeoliscus strigatus, assembly GCA_901007665.1. Lineage (NCBI taxonomy): Eukaryota > Metazoa > Chordata > Actinopteri > Syngnathiformes > Centriscidae > Aeoliscus > Aeoliscus strigatus. Next base: position 52,992 of record CAAKHB010001761.1, on the reverse strand, counting down.
ATCGTCCACCTCTTCATTGATGAAATGCATTTCGTTGTCAGCTGTGTTTAATCCGACACTCACCAGGCCAGTGCAGGTCGACCGACGGCTCGATGTCGCCCAGAGAAAGGACACTGCAGCTGGACAGGTGACCGTCACTTTCGATGGCTCCATCGTCCATACAACGGTCCGCACATGGCCCGTTCGAATTAATGTCCCGGGTGAGATCTTCCCCCAGAGACAGAAGCGCCTCCTTGTAACTCCCGCCTTTGCAGTCCGCTTGGAGGAAGCTCAAAACGACCAGGGCGGCGTTTTGTCCATTGGCAAGACTCCTCAGATCCGCCATTGATAAAAACTCTTTAAACAGGACAGGAAAAGTTAGCATTGTTTGTCTGACATGGCAACCCGACACCCGCGTACTCATTTAAGTGTAGAAAACTTTGACCAGCCCTCGGAAGAAGTTTCACAACATTTAATTTTGAAAGAGTCTTAACTTAAAATCGAGTAAGTCATCATTTTATGTAAATTCCTTGAAACTGGGAGCTAATTCTATGTAGACCGTAAACTAAGCTAGCATGAGCGATGTTAATAGGTAGCGACGTAAGCGAGTACGAAAACCTAATTTTAAGTTGCTCAGGTTAAACCAAACAACCCGGTGTATCATTGTACTTACATTCTTAGTCAGGTTGTATTCTCTGGACGCTAAAGAAGCAAATAGCTAATAGTCTTAAGCCATTAGAACAGCGGCGGAGGGATCGTGCAGGCTGAACTACAAGACTGGGCATGTTTGTGGGCGGGGCTTCAAGTGACGCCTTCAGGGGCACTCCGGTGACGTCTGCTGATAAGTGACGTAACGCAGTTTTCAGCCTGTATGGGTGCAAACGCTGCATTTATCATTTAAATGCATTTATCTTCAATGAATGCAAAAAATGTATTAGTCTTACATTTTATTCCAGCACCAAATGCATCAGTGTTATGTGCCCGACTGGCATTAAATGCTGTTAAAAGCGATGGTTATGATCTTGTCAGTTACTGTCAGAATTAAGATTAAAAACATGTCTAGAGCTGAGTCAGTATCGTTTTATAGCTGAATGCAGCAGCAGATGGGGAGTTCACCTCTGGAAAGTCCCTGCTGTGGTTTGTGGTATTTGTGAACATGACAAGCAAAAAATGAAAAGTAAGTGGTAGAGATAAAAATAACAATACATCAGAAAGACATCTGATAAAATCTTTATTTACAGTTAAAATGAAACAGGTGGAGTGCACTGATCTGCAGAAATGAAACGAAACTGATACGATCACTTGAAGGAGACAGTGAAATGGCCAACGCTTTCCATGACTGACGCCAGTGACACTTTAAGATCTGGTGTGATTCCTTTCACAATTAAAAAACATAAAATAAGGCAGCACTTGTGCCCCCCAATTGCCCCGTTAAACTCCATACCCCGGACAACCAAAACTCATGGATCGGGACGCCTTCCTGCCCACGAGCCTCCTCCCCGTCTTTGGTAGAGAATCCATCTTGGAGAGTTTCAGATCAGGCGGGAGGTTCTGTGTTGGTGAGAGAGCAGCCTGACGGGCCTCCTGAAGCTCCCTGAGGAGACGAAAGAGGAGATCAATCAACGTATGGGGATGACACTTTGAAAAAAAAAGGCCCATATTGAACTGAATGTGGGAGCAAAAAACATCTGCGTGCAGCTGAATGTGGAACAGCGCCACCTTTTGCTCACATTTAAGCAATTCACACCAAAAACAGAACATCCCCTGCCCGAGTAAATAGTCTTGGTTTAGGACTGTTCATGCTTTCGGTTTTAAACGGGAGATTACGGGAATATTTCTCACGCCCATGTTTGAGTAGTTTGTAGTCAGTCCAAACCTGTTGATGCCAGAAAAATGTATTTTTATGACAAGCCTTCACAGTCGTGTCTTACTTTTCAAGCATGGCTGTCCTGAACTTCTCCACGTTCAGCTCTCTGCGGAGCTGGGCAGCCAGCCTCCCTGCCCTCTCCTGCCGCAAGACCGTGTGCTTGCAAAGCTCCCTGGCAGACGGTCGTTTGGTCGGGTCTGGATCCAGCAGCAACTGACAGAGAAAGGACAAAGCGTGTGAATTCTTACAGTAACTTCACGACAGATTGGGACAGAGCTACCTTCAGTAAGTCTCTGAAGGGAGAGGAGAGCTCCTGGGGCAGATTGGGGAGGTGTCCCTCTCGGAGGCTGTGCCACTCTTCTCCATTTTGTGACAGTGGGGGGGCGCCAGCTGCCAGCAGCAGTGTGAGGCCCAGGGCGAAGATGTCCGCCATGGGTAGGTGGGTGTAATCCTTGGGAGATATGGAACATCTGACATGAACAACACAAATACCGATATTTTTTTTCATTCTGCAAACTAAAATAAGAATTACTATTATTAAGATTTGCAATTAATAAAAAAAAAAGAATTTATGTTTAAATTATTTATGTTCACAAATGGAATTATGAAGTAAAAAGGGTAACTATCCAGATGTTCTGTTGTAGTACAATCAAATGTACAGGATTGTGCATGTTATATAAATAAAGAAGTGTGCAGCCTGCAGGGACAAGTGGATCCATCCGTGTTTACAGTTTGACATTTTACCTCGTGCAGAACCTCACTGGCCAGAAAGCGGCTGTCTCCCTCCTCAACCTGAGGACTGTTGGTTGAGGTCACATGACCCAGATCCCCTGCACAAAGACGGATGTGGATTCTATAACAAAGAAACGACCTATACTATTCATTTATGATCCATCATCACATTTCCACTTATACCAATTTTATATATTACTCCTGCGGAATTGCGCCCATCCTCGTCCTCCTCGCTTTCTCCTCCCCCCGCGGTGCTGGGACGCTGAGAAATGAATATATTACCTACAAATAACCACAGACCGGGGCCGAGTTTTAGGGCGTGAATCAGGTGAGGAGACAGGAGCTGCACAATGGGACATACTGGGTTTGATGTCCAGGTGCACGAGACCCAAGCTGTGGATGTATTTGAGACCCATGGACACCTGCAAGAGCAGATTTTTCAACTCCACCTCTGAAAACATCTCACCCTGGACTTCCTTCTTCTTGATGGCATCATTGAGACTTCCACCTAGCTCACACACACACACACACACACACACATCATTTAATCTCAAACAATAAGTGAATAAGTGAAAACAAGTGTACATCCTGTGAAGACCTACCATTACAATATTCATTCTGAATAATCATGTGGTCATCTTCTGCCCACGCCGAATAATAGCGAACAACATGTGGATGGTGTCCAAGAACAGCATGTGCATACACCTCCTTCAGCGCGATCTGCCTGGGGAGGGACGTGAAACATCGTCATTGTCATTCTGTCAAAGGAGCTAAATTCACGACCGGACATTCTGATGGAGCGCTCCACCGGAGGACTGCTGACTCACTCGTTGGCAGAGCCAGCGAGGGGTCGGCGAGATCGCTTTATGGCGTACAAGCAACCATCCAGCCTCTTCACACACTTGTAGACGGCCCCGAACTCGCCCACGCCGATGCACTCCAGCTCCAGGAACTCGTCCTCATATCGTGACAGCATGAACGCTCGCACAGCTTGCTTCTGCCAGACGAACAAAGAGACACAGCACATGGCAGAACGGAGGGGTTTCTAAAAGAGGGAACGCACGTCACAAGATGCGAGTTTGATTTCAGCCAGGAGATTCATCATGTGTCACCATATATGGTCAGGACTTCCTGGTTTGGCAAAGATTCTGACAGCTCTGCTCAGATTTATTGAAGGAATCCCGGAAGTACGACTGGCAGCGTGTATTTATTGTTGTGTGTGTGTGTGTGTGTGGGGGGGGGTACTCGAGTAGGCAGCCAGGGATGACAAGGCCTGACTTCTACAAAGCGCTGATAAAAATAGCCGTACCTTTGGTGGGAAAAAGGTTTCGTCATCCTCCTCTGATGATGTTAGACTGTGTTTCAGCCTGAAAGATGAAAAAGGAACCTGTCTATTTTCTGAAAAAGTTAGGTTGAGGATCATGCGGGAATCGCCCAGTGAATAAATAGCTCCCGTGACACAAAACCCAACCAGCCTGGAGTTTACCTGCGCCCGTAATCCTCCTCATCATCACTTCTGTATCTGCTGCTCTCCTGCTGCTCACTGCGCCGGCACACCGAGTCAGGGGTAAACGGGTTCACGTTGACCGACGGCGCCTGGATGAGGTTGACAGTCGATGACGCAAACCGCGTGCTCCTCCGGTGGCGGTTTATCTTCGTGCTGGAGTAAGGTTGGGATGACTTGGACAGCAGACTCTGGGGAGGAAAACGCAGACAGCCGTGGACATGTCAGACCTGCTGTGAGACAACGTGAATCATTGCCCACCTTCGGGGTGCTGGGAGAGTCGCAGAGCCGCAGTTTCCTCCAGGAGGCGTAGGGTATGGGGCTGGTGCACGGTGCAGGGGAAGACGGCGTGTTGCATCTGCTGCGATGGCGTTGCACTCGCGGCGTCCTGCACCCGAAGTCGAGGCCCTGGATCCTGGAGGTTGCGTCGTCCGAGTTGTTGTCACTGTTGCTTGTTTCCTCCCCACAACTGGAGAAGTCCAGCTGCTGGCTGATCCCGTCGAACACCATCGCCATACCGGGGCCTTCGTTTTGAGACGTATTCAAGGATAAGACTAATTGTATACAGCTGTTGAGAGTACTAGTTGTACTAGTTTGTATTCTTTGTTATGTGAATTGTGTCCGCACACCAAGATCAGTTCTCTGTATGTTCACAAACATACTTGGCAATTTAAGAACCGTTTCAAATGTTGGAATTGGAGCTGTGAAGTAGGCCTGTATTTAAATATCATTAGTGATTCTGCACAGACATGTGCAGTAACATTTTGCTGCAAACAAGACACGTCCCATCATTCAGTGTCAATTCAAATCAGCTTTTACATGAATCATGTCATGACTTATCCTCCATTTTACTCATTGAGCACATTTTAAAAGCTCGGAGGATTGTACACACAGCGGACATGACCACAAACACCAGTGTTTCACTTCATTCGTTCCATTTCTGCTGGATACTCACGAACGAGTCGCCTCCTGTCCCGCAGCCACCACGCTTTGAATTTCGCGCCACGTATGTAAATGACTTCCTGTTTAAGTAACTTATGTCACGAGCGTGTGGCCCAGTGATTGGCCATTTCACTTTCATCATTTTTAACATTCCCTTATCATGTAATGCTCTATATTGATGTAATTGTGCTTTTTACTCACAATGTTCATAATGTATTTGCATTCTTTGCATTTTTGTGTCTCCCTGTATCTTTATTTTATTTTTCCTGTCTTTGTAAAGAACTTTTAATTACGCATTCATTATTATTATTGTTGTAGTTGTAGTAGTAGTAGTAGTTGTTGTTGTTGTTATTTTGGGGGCGTGGCAAATGTCGTCAAATGTAAAGAATCCGCGTATTATAATTTCGTTGGTTTGGAACAACAAATTTGATTTTTTTTTTAATGTATACTGTAATGCCCCCTAATAACTCTTCGGGGTTGAAGCTTTGAATCCCCCCCTGTTTCTCAGTTAGTGGCTGGAGAATGTATTTAATGAAAGAAGGACGCCGCCCCCCCCCAATCAGGTCACCTATGAAATAGTAATAGAGACACGTGGGCGGAAGTCAGTGACGTCATCACAACAGCGGACGGGCGGAGCAGCCCGTCGGTCGGTGGATGTGACACGCTTACAAATAGACCGAAAACGAGGCAGCGAGCAGCAGGGAACCATGGTCCGGTGCTCGGCGGGTGTCTAGTCTGCTCGATTCACCCGGATTCTCCCGGACTGTTCGTTCTTTCTGTACCTCCCGAATCCCGTCGGAGGCGGCAGCACCATGGTGGAGAAGTCGGACCGAGCCCCGCTGCTGGACTGGGAGGAGATCCCTCCGCCCGAGCAGGCGGCTCCCGCTGCGCCGCGGGAGGAGGAGGACCCACCGCCGGGGAGCGTCCCCCGCAGCGGCGGCGGCCGGGACGGGAGCCCCGGTGGAACGGAGCTGTCCGGCCGCGGGTGGGAGTGTGCCAGCCCCGATCGGGTGCTTCTCTTCCCCGGCCTCACGGTGAAGGATCAGTGGGAGGAGAAGGACCAGATCGTGGCTGTGTTTGTGGTGACCTTTGACACCAGATCAGGTGAGAGGGCCTCTGACGTCCGGTACCAGTTGACCGGTTCTAATGTCTGCAGGTACGAGCGATAGGAGGGAAGCCGGCGACAACGATACGTCTGAGATAAGTCAGATAAAGAGACACAAGAAACTCTGAAGACCTTTGGTTCAGTTTATGTCAGTTTACATGAAAATATGATGGAAAAACCGACAATCAGGAAAATTGCTGATCAGAAATATAATGAAACACCATGAAAGTTTGCTACTGAATGTTTGAATTCAAGATGAACAAACTGCGGTAACAAACGCATCTGGAGTTGAAAACGACGTGAACACATGTCCAAGCTTTCACCTTCACATGTGTCTGAGGTTTTTCGCCGCTGAGTCAGAGGTTCCCACTGCCTCTCACCGACCTCTGAGCACTGAAACTGAATTTGAGGAAGGATGACACGGCAGTTTGGGTGCCTCACGGTGTTTTGTGTGTGGATGCATGTCGACCACAGGAAACATGGTGGAGTGGTGTTTGCCTCATGACGTCAATCTGGACGGAGTGGAGTTCAAGTCCATGGCCAGCGGTTCGCACCGGGTCACCAGCGACTTTATGTACGTACCCTCCAAGTTCAACTGCAGTGAAATCTGTGTGAATTGCCCCACAATACGACACCATCACGATATTTAAGTTGTGATACAATATTATCACAATATTGCGATACATTTGAAAACATTTTTTTTTTCAGTTTCTGTTTTCAGATTTCAACCACAATGTTGCACTGAAACTAAAAATGTCTAAATACATGACAAAGTCAAAAATGTCGCTGCACCTAACAGATTACAGACATATCCACACCAAGACAAACTACAATTGTTTTTTTTTTTTAAATCCAAAAGAAATGTGAACTGAAAATGCTGTAGTACGTATACGAGGCCTGTGAGGGGCGCTGTAACGCGCCTGCGCCCAAAACTGAGAAGAACATGACGACGAATAGGAATCAAACGGACGAAAAAGCCACATCAGCAGCTACTGCCCCGTGATCCGCCACCGTTAGCGGGGGTTAGCCCGTGCGAGATAGGGGAGAGGTGGCGCTATTGTGTCATCGCTTCAGAATCTAAGATGTGTATGGGTTGTAAATACAGAAAGATAAATAACAGTGGCACGTTCCGATTTGTTCACTACTCTCAGTCTAAGTTTGATGTTTCCAACCTCTGAGGAAATCGTATTAACGTGACTTGTGTATTAACTCAGACAGCTCAGACAGTTAGTGTTTGTATCTACATGTCGCCATAGAAACCAGCCCGATGTTGAACTGTGTCTCTTGTTTCCGGGCAGATATTTCCGTAAAGGCTGTTACTTCGGGCTGGCCTGTTTCGCAAACATGCCTGTGGAGAGCGAGCTGGAGCGGGGGGCCAGGATGAAGTCTGTGGGAATCCTGTCCCCCTCTTACACTCTGCTGTACCGCTACATGCACTTCCTGGAGAACCAAGTCAGGTAATGTCTTCTTCCAGTTTGGATTCCGCTGTTTCCCCTCATCATCCAGCCGTGACTTCTGTTGTGTCCCTCGCGTCTCATCTTTTAAACATGAACCCAGAGTCACAGCTTTTGTCCCGAGAAGCTGCTTGCATGCATGAAGAAAGAAACAAAAGCAGTTACTCTTCTTCTCTTCTCTGCCCCCCCACCGACGATAGCTTATCGCCTCACTGTGTAAATAAATGACGGCGCCGGCACATCCGTGTGAATGGGAACTGTGGGAATAAGAGCATAAATGGTTCGACGGAATTAATCCGAGTGCTCAATAATTGAATGTGTGTGGCCTGAAATGACGCCGCAGGAAAACAAAACGTGCATTATGGATGAGAGAAATGGTTTCTGATCATGTGTTTCAACCAAACGCAGAAGAGAATTTGAGCTTGAGTGAATAATTCAGTTGAAGCAGACGTGCAAAAAATAAATCAAAATTACCCTTAAAAAACATAATAACAATAATTTTCGTCGTCACTTTGCTCAGCTATGTCAGTGCACCATTTGTGCAGTATCATGTAAATTTGGATAGATTGGATAGATTTCATTAAGAGTAACCAATTAACTGCAAGCAAGTGTTTGTGTGTGTGTGTATACACGTTTGTGGAGAGTGTGTTTGCTCCTTGTAGTTATTTTTTTTGAATTGTTTCATTTTATTTTACTTTTAATTCTTTCTGATTGTGATTTCCAGACACCAGCTGCAGTGCCCGGGTCAGTATTCTCCGCTCGAGGCCTTCTATGAGGATAAGAAGGCCGTGCTTCCCCCCACAGGGAACGGTCTGGTCACCAGCTGCCCGACCTGGAGCGTGACCACCATCAACCGCTGCATGCACCCAGAAATGAAGGTCCGTAAGCCACAACAGTACACCGGTACAGTCGGTGTGAGGTGCCACCGAACCAGCCCAGACTGTGTCTGTCTGCCCCCCCACCTTCCCCGCAGATCACCCATCCGGCCGGCTGCATGTCCCAGTTCATCCAGTTTTTTGGCGAACAGATCATGGTGCTGTGGAAGTATGCGCTGCTCAGGAAGCGTCTCCTCATCTTCTCGCCGCCGCCTGTGGGCGTGGTCTGCTACCGAGGTAAGAAGCTGCAATGTGTAAGAATTGAGTCCTCTTACGACTGTGACTCACTGTCGCCTCTAGAGGTACAGAGTGGTATCAACTACAGCACTAACTACAGTAGATATCCCTGCAGCGTAGTACAATCCCCTTATGATTTTAATATGATTTAATATATTACATATTATGATATTATTTGTGATACGTGGACATACTCACTCACTTTTCTCTCCCTCAGTGTACTGCTGTTGCTCCCTGGCCAATGTGTCTTTACCTGGCGTTGGAGTTTCTGTGCCTGAATTGCGTCCTTTTTTCTACATCAACGTCGCCGACATCGGCGCGCTGGAGACGGAGCTGGCGTACGTGGCCTGTAAGTGCAGCGCCGCCGTTCCCTCGGCAGCCGACTCGCGCCGGCGGAAACAAAAGTCTCACTGTTTTCTTTCAGGCACCACGGAGAAGATTTTCGAGGAGAAGAAGGAGTTGTACGACGTCTACATCGATAACCAGAATGTGAAAACGCACAGGAGCCATTTGCAGCCGCTGCTCCGACTGAACGCCGCAGACAGAGAGAAGTACAGGAAACTGAGCGAACAGAGGTACGTTAAAAAAAACAACTCCATCAACATGTTGATGTTACCGCTGAATGCAGACTGAACTACCAGTACATGTGGTCACCTTTTATAGTAGTTAAAAAAATCATAATTTATCATAAAATCATGTGTTTTTGTACTAATATATGTCTTTATTTTATGTTATATTTATTATTAAATATATTATTGTTATTATTACATTTATTTTTAAGTTTAATTTTACTTTTAGTTTATATTTACTATATATTATTAGTTTATTTACGTATATGTATACGTGATCCATAAATGTGCACGATGCACAAAGAACAAATCCAAGAAAATTAACCACCGTCACCACCGTTAATATGGCATTGTTTATATATACATTTCTGTATAATATATACATTATACATTTATTTTCCACATGTGCATATTTGTTTACACTGCTTGCTTACCTATTTATCTATTTATTTTCGGTTTTCTTTATTTTCTATCGTACATTTCCCTGTTATGGGACATATTCTCTTCTCTTCTTTTATTTCTTCTTATTCTACCTCTCACTGCATGTGCGCCGACAGTGACAGATGGTGTGTTTTCAGGCAGATGCTGCTGTACTCTCAGGAGGTGGATGCAGACTGTACGTCGAATGAGGAGGACCTGTTTATTCTGTGAGTCCCAGACGAGTGTTTTCAAACCTGCGTCACCATCGCAGGCAGGATGTTGACGCAGGAAACGGGCGTCGCCTTCGTTTCATCTGTCACGTCCCGACCAGAGCTGCGGTGTGTGACGTTTCCATCCTCCTCCAGGTTCTTCATGGAGCTGAACAACCGCATCTTCCAGACGCTGTCGGAGGTGGCGGGGAGCGCTGATCCCACCCTCACGGCGGAGCATGTGCGGGCCATGGGGCTGGACCCCCAGGGTGACCGCTCCTTCCTGGTGGAGCTGCTGGAGGTGTACGGCGTGGACGTCGCTCTGGTCATAGACAACCTCTGCTGCCCCTGAGGTGACCTGGGATTGTTTGTGGGACTAGGAAGCTCTCACACACACACACACACACACACACACTGACACACTGCCTTCACCCTGGGACTTCATCTGTTGCCCGCTGTCCCCTCCTGGGTGCACTGCAAAAATTCAAAGAATATTTGTCTAATTTCTAGTCAAAGTGTCTCATTTCCAACATTTCATAGAAATGTTAGAAAAATTAGATCCATCACCAGACATTTTTAGACATTTTTCCACTTGTTTCAAGCTAATTTTTACTTAAAAAAAGAAAAGAAACATTTTTTTTTCCTATTACAAGCAAAAAATCATGTAAAACTGGCATTTTAAACTGGATTTTTCTGCTTATTTCAAGTGAAAATTGACTGTTATTGACTGAAATAAGACAAATATTCTTGGAAGGAGTTTGAGTTGTTGCAGTGGGGGCATTGCCCCCCCCCTCTGTGTGTGTCTCTCATCTCTCTTTGACTGTTTCCAGCCAGCGCGGCTGTTAAAGGACTGAAGCTGAAGCTGTGTCGACAGCTCTTTCTCTGTCACTCAGCACCTTTTTTTTTTGTTGTTAAAAACCATTTGTGTGTCTCGTAGTTTTTGGATTCAACTACTGATCGTCTGTGGTCACTAATAGCGATCACGTCGTGACTCGTTCCGAGCATAGTGCTGTGTGTTTCATCTGTTTTTCTTTTTTTTTTCGTTGCGAGGGCGGAAAAATACGACGCTCCGAAAAATAGGAAACAAGAGACTGAACAGATTCTGCTGAACACCAAACGTAAACGTACGCTTTGAAACACTTTATTTGCCTTTTAAAAATGAAGCAATAGACGTCTGCGTGCTGTCTGTCCCTCAGCACGGAGGCGACGTTGAGTGTTTGTTTGTGAATGTACGTGCGTTCACCTGTTTTGCACGACCTTCCACACGAGGCTGTGGCTGCTGGGCCGAGCCACGGGGCCATCATGAATGTGACTGGGAACACTAACTTTCTGTGAATGCTGCACCACGTCCGCCAGGAGACCTTCTTTCCTGATGCACCGTGTCATGTCTTCATGTTTTTCTATGCGATTTCCATGTCTACTGAACCTGCCGTGGCTGTTGTGGTGGTTATTATTATTATTATTATTATTATTACTACTATTTTGGACTCAAACTCCACGGAGCCAGAGTCATCGGCGGGAGCTGGTGTTTCCTCTGAGATGGGTTTTTGATGTGATGGAGCTGTTTGTAGTGCGCTTCAATGGGATCCACTCTGTCTGGGACAAAGACGCCTTTGTGTTTTTGTGGTTTTTTGTTTTTCCTCCAGAGATGTGGCCGTGTCACGGCCCCGAGCAGGCGGATTCACAGACAGAGCGCTTCTCCCGGTCTTTTCATCGCACTCATTCAATGAATCGGCGTCTGAAGGACTCTGAATAGCGCTGGCAGAGGCCAATGTGGGTGACGATTGGTTCCAAGTTGGAACACCGAGGCTCTCATAATCCTTTTTAAAACACAGGAGGGTGAATCTGTGTCCCTGATGTGCAGGCACCTGATGTGTCCTGGTTTGGTGTAAAAAAAACAAACAAACAAAAAAAAAAAAAACAAGAGCACTTAAAAGCTTTATTGTCAAAATGGGGCCTTATGGAAATGTGACTTCCTCTAATATGACTGGTTTGTGTCCGTATGTCAGCGTCTGTCTCACAGAGGAACCCGCTGACTCTCTCCTGTCTTACATCGTGCTCCCCCACACACCTTTGGGTATAAAGACGCCTTCTTTGTGGACTTGTTCACAGACGTGTACCAGCATCAGCTATGGGTTTGTGTCACTCTACTGAATGTCCGAGACAGCAGATGTATTGCACTCGTGCAGCAGCACATTGAAGCTGTGTGGTTTTGTTTGTTTGTTCTTCTTCACTGCAACAATGTAAAACATCCCTCACCTTTTACTTAACGCGAACCACAGTAAGAGATGTCAATAATGTGCACATGAAGTTGATAGCATGACCAACTCGTCATATCACTGTACTGCCATAAGACAATAAACCGTTGACGACGAACACGGAGGAGTTTTCATTTCCTAGGACGTCATCCTCCTCCTACCTCTGGAACTTTCCAGTTCTGGTCTTCACACCTCTTTAAGAGAAGACTTGGGTTCGGTCTGGGTCACGGCCGCCTTGAACCCTCCCTCCGTCGTGCCCAGGCTGCTGGCTGAACTCTCCTCCAGAATGCAGCTTCTGCCACGGGTACGTTTCCATCTGTGTCCTCTCTCCTGATGCATCCACGTTCATTGTTACCTCCGTCAAGGAGGTCATCTCTGTCTGTCTGTTGGCAAAATAATTCAAAGTGATGTACCAGACTTGAATGAAAGGTTGAGTAACTGCTGCTAATGGACCAGGACCAGGTGATTAAATGTTGGCAGTGTTCTAGAACCATCTAGATGCAGGAGTTTGTTTAAGGATTCTTCCTCACTGTCAGATAGGGACATTTTCAGCATTTGTGTCTGTGAACTCCACTATAAATGAACTAAATTCTGGACACTATGATCCAGAACAGGATATATTACGGTGCTTGTGTATTTTCAGGAACTGTATGACAACAAATGAAGGTATGAAGGTAAAGACATGAACTAACGCCAGACTGTAGCTGAGAGTCTGCTGAATCAGCGAACAGATTTGCTACTGTCTTAAATAGTTCTGGAGCTACATCCAGAAGCAAACCACCATTAGTAAAGTAATGGTTAGGGGAGGTTTTCTTGGTCAAGGAATATATATAATATCAATATGATTTTCTAGTCTGCACATGGAACATGTATCTATTTATGGAGGCAATTTGTGATGTTGGACGACACAAGTACATTTGAATTTATTCTCCTCTGTACAAGAGCTGTTCACTGTTTCAACAAAATAAACCATGGCCTTCTGAAACGATCTTTTAACGGCCTGAACACGCTCAAAACGTACAATACACAAGGTAAAAAAACAAACATTTTGTCAGCCTAATAGCAGGCAACTATACAGCCGCTTTGTAGCATAGGAAACTATGCTCTTAGGCTAACGATTTGTGTTTTGTGTCTACAATGTCTCAATAGCGCCCTCTAGCAATTATAATTAAAAATGCAGCACTTGTGTACAGGATGTATTTGTCACTACCTTACCTTTTACGAACTCCTGTTAGATAAAAAAAACAACTGAAAACTTATTTTACACTTGTCTTTTGAGTTTGACGTACATGTTTTGTTTTATTGACCAAGTTCAGATTGGATGAGAGCGGCAGGCCGTTCAGTAAACGGAACGTACTCGTAAGACATCTTGTACACTGATTAATGGCTTTAAAACACAAAGCCTTGGTCCTTTTCCAGACAGCAGCTCGTCATTTCCACAGCTGGTGAAAACAACCGGGAACACGACATCGGATCAGCTTCTTCCACGTGGGACTTTCCGATTTCAGTTTCCTGTGTTTGCTTTTCTCTTCACTGCATCTGCGAAAGGAGCTGCTGTCGTCGCTCGGCACTGATGAAAAAGCGTAGTTTCCGTGGCAACAGCCGCACCTCCACTGGCATGGCCTCGTACGCTTCGTTGTCGATGCTGTAGAAGCCACTCGTACCCTGTGTGATCAGGACACAACGCGTGTTTTCAAGGCTCAACACACCATGTTTATGCTGAATCACTGAGGAGAACCTCTGACCTCCGGCAGCTGCAGCTGGCAAACACTGGCTTCTAGTTTTGTCGAGTTTTCAGTGAACACAGTCGGGTCCTCCTCTTTTTTATCTCTGCAGTGAAGAATATGAATTATGAATTATATTTTCTTTTTTTTAAACCAATTTTTCAATGTGACATTGTACCACCTGACAGAGATATGCAGCATTTTACAGGAAATAAACAACTGACCCCACAGCGATGAACTCCCCGACGGTGAAGTTGTCCGGCTCTGCGTGGATCATCAGCGAGTCGTTTACACGCTGCGAGTTCAAATAAATACAAAAATGTAAATTTGGACTAACAAAAGAACACGTTGTCAGCTGGGAACAGTGTGTGTGTGTCTGATTATTTACTGACCCGCTCAACAGGGTTTTTATTGTGTGTTTGAATGAGCAGCTCCAACGAAGACAGCTGCTGCTCCTCCCACTTCTCTGGTTCCACCACTGCTGGAGGCTCTACCACACACACACACAGCTAGTTAGTTTATATCACTGTGTGCAGTGTGTTTTTATATGATCTTTTTTTTTTTCTGCACGCACAATGAAACTCACAGACACAACGTACCTTCCGCTGGCGGCACCCAGTAGTTTTTCAGAGCGCGGTAAATGTGATAGAGCAGGTTGGGTCTGGGCGGTTTGTGATCGGGCGGGTCAGGGGGCCTCAGGGTGGGAGGCAGGTAGGCCACTGAGGCGTGCCGGACCAGAGGCCACTCCTATGCAATTCAAATGTCGGTGATTCGTCAGGTGAAAGTGTCAAATTGTAAATGAAGTTTAGTCAAAAACATGCTCAACGTACCCGCAGAGTGCTGAACCAATGAGCAGCTTTTGTCTTCAGTGGTCCCAGATACCAGTATCTGTGCAGAGAGATCAGGGTGTATGGTTTTGCATGAGGGTCAATATCACATTTTACATTTACAACTGGCCGTGAAGTCTTACTTGCTGATCGTAGCAGAAACATCTCTGAAAGCACCCCAACGAAGTCCCATCAGAGCGAAAACGGCCTGCTCTTTCTCCCCCTACAAACACAATCACACACACACACACACACTCTCTAAATACGCTTTGTTGTTGAATACCGACATACAACACACAAAGGTTTTCAGGATTAGTAGAAGGAGACATCACCTTGATTTGGAGCACATCCAGAGGTACGGTTTCCCCCTTTAGGATGGACAGTGTTGCTGATGTAATGTCTCTGGGCAGAATAGAAAAAGATTTTTTAAAAAAAGGTGAATTACTAAAAGACAAGCTTACTCAAGGAGACACTTCATCCGACAAATATTAAGATAATATATTCATCCAACCCTGAAAGAACTGGTCGTTTGTTAATTAGACGGATGGTTAAATAATTTAAAGCTCCACAGTCTATCGACGTTCGTATAGAATCGTGCAAGCACTCGTTTTAGTGATACTCACTTAACCTTGTTATCACTGAGAAGGTGGAGACTTGGACTCAGGGAATTCTGAGTCCCGAGTGGAATGAATCCAATTGGAGTGGTGCTGAATCTGTCCTGTGAACATCAAAACATGTTCAGACATGTATAATTAGGCAACAACACACGGAGGACGCAGCATTCACCGTACAACACCTACTTGATCCGGCCTTCTCAGTAAACCTGTGATGACTTCCTGCAGGGTGCCGTCTCCTCCGGCCACAATCAGCATGTCTGTCTCTTCCATGAGCTCCAGCAGCTTTTTGGCCTGACCTTCATAATCTGTCTGCAGAGGGACAACATACAGAGACATCGTCGATGGTGCTCATGAGTTATTTGTGGACGTCGACTGAAATATACAAGATTAGAAAAGGTGAATAAAATAGGAAAAGAAATGTTGCAAAGAAATAACAAATATCTTATTTAAACTGATGTAAAATGTATATTGTATCTTGTACTAGGGGATCTATGGATACTTTGGTGATTATTGAATTTGATACCTTAACTATTGTGATGTCCACACCAGCCAGGTGTAAAATAGGTGCAGCATTCTTTTCAAACAAGCTGTTGGCTTTTCTGTAGGACAATGAAACGGGACATTCGCTCAGAGGAACACAGGACAAATAGAAAAAAAGACCACGGTGGTTTTCGATTCGTCGTCTTACCCGTTGCAAGCAGCAGGGTTTAGAATCACAGTTGCTTTCCTCAGACGATCCTGAGGTGCGATCAGCTGACGGCCAAACTCCTACAAAAAAATATTAACATAAGAGAAATATGTTATATTGCTTATATTACGCTAGAATATATAAGAAATATATTTTTACTCATGCTTTTATTTAATACCTATTGTTACACACTGAACACTGTAGCTTTTTCTGTTGACTTGTAAATGCTCTGTCTATCTTTTCATTTTCATATAACTTTATGAACAGCAACAATTCATGTTCTTACCCTCGCTTCCTGACAAGCCTCTGTCCGCAAAACGCTGTCACTGAAAACAGGGAAACACCACAGTGAGGGACACACGAACAGACCTGTGGTGTGTCCAGGGGACATGATTCACAACAGAATGACTGACCAGTGTTTGCCGTAAAGCCAGTGACCCCCGTAAGACAGGACGCAAACCGCAAAGGTGGACTTCTTCCAGTGATTCCTCAGAGTCCGGAACACTTTCACCACCCGAGCCATTTTTTTCGTTGCCTTTTCTTCCGTACAACATTGACAAATGCTGAGACATATATTACGACATATTCAACGTTTTGCCCTCAGCGGTCACAAACCAACAACTGTCAGACTAGCATGGGGTGTATATGTCGGTGTTATGTCGAAGTAGGACCGATGTGTTTAGGGCGGAACGAATATTTGTTCCGCATGTATTTATTAGTTTCTTGGGGAGCGATTTAAATTTGATATATTGAACTTTAATATTTACAATATTTTAAAAAGTCAATTAAAACAGCAAAATACACTAAACACTCTGTAAAAAGGGACTCTGTAAATTAATGTTGTCTGCGATTAAAAAAAACTACAATTCCCATCTGAGGTTCTATGGACCTTTGCCTGAAGAGATTGTGATGACTTTGGCATCGTTTTAAATGCATACCTCGCTCCATTTCACGCTGTATACAGAAGAAAACAACTATTATTTTTTTAATCGAACATATTTGACAGAAATTCTGTAAGGGGTTATTTTAAATTTCAAACAGGCACATAGTAACCCCCTCCTGCTAGTGTCAGAGTGTGTCATGGCGATACAGATGGCGGTAAATTCGGGTATGAGTGATATTTTCCTAACGAAGTAGCATGTATGCATTATTGTTGAAAAGTAGACCTTGAATGAGATGTTACGTAGCAGCACATATTTATTTGTTTTCAAGAACCACGTTTGTTGTGTGTCAAATGCCTTAACCACATGGTGGTCGCTCACTGAACTTCAGGCTCCGGATGCTAGGCTAACGTGGCCTAGCCTGCACGTTTACATGAGCTAGGGCGGATTTCAAACCTAGCTAATTTAAAGTTGTTGAATCAGCACGCCTTACATGCTACTTGTTTGCAACTTACTACAGAACAATGCTGTCACCGGCGATTCTGGGTTTCTCCGGCATTGTTTAAAGTTGTCGGCACACGACTTTATTTTACTGGGAACGAAAAGTGAAACTGACACTGAAGAGGCAAAGCCAAGTGTTTGGTATCATTGTGGGAGATTGCACGTCATGTGTTTGTTTAGTAGTGGCATTCTTACACAGACACTCATGTTAGCCGTGATATTATTCCGGGTTCGGTGAATGAAATTGTCGTCTATGTTGGAGACGTTATTAGTGTTTGTGGACCACTAGTTGTTTGTCAAACACTTGGCACGGAGAGTCTCTGTTGACATAAATATATGCATTGTAAGAAACTACAAAATAAGTATAATAGATCAACATAGTAATATTTATAAGAATAAGCTGTTTGATTGCTTGAAGTTGCAAGATATGTAATGTGCTTGAAACCATCAGTCACTGTACATCAACATCAGAAATATTTATGCTTAGCATGTCAAGTAATTTATGAATGAAAGTATAAATATCAAACTACATGCAGCCTCACTATCATTTGCATTATAATATTTTATATTGTTTAGTATGCATGTAAAAAAAAAATTGTCAACAGAGGGAAGACGTATAATTGTTGTTGTAAGACAAGAACTCTGAAAGCTGGTGTACTTATTAACCTAGGAGCCAGTCTGTGGGGGCCATTGAAGGAGCTGTGGGAGACAGTGGACGGGGCCCTGTTGAGGAAACAGCCAGAGAGTGTCCACCTCCTCGACCTGCAACTGAAGAAACACAAACCGCACTTTCTGTCACTCTTTAAGAATCCCGTAAGCCCAGTGAAGCCAGTAACTGCTAATGTTTTACATAAGAGTCCAAAAACCCATCTTGTCCGCTGTGTGTCTGCTGCTTTTCAGCCAAAGAGTGCTGAGCAGAGAGAGAAGGTGCGTAGAGCCAGCACAGAAGGCATTGCCATTCAAGGTCAGCAGGGGTCCAGACTTCTTCCAGAGCAGCTTCTGTCAGAGGCCTTCATCCTCAGCGATTTGTTTGACATTGGAGAGCTCTCGGCTCTGGAGCTTCTGTTGGCAGGTTAGTAAAAATCTAAAGCACAATTCTGATTAGATCAAATGCAGATGTGATGCTTGCATTGTCTTATCGGTCCATAATCTCCCATTTGTTTATAGACCTTAATTTTCCGAGTTATCTTGAACAACTTGTTCTGTGATGTTTATTTCATATGAATTAATTATATTAATTTAGTATGTATTTGTTTTTTTTCCCCCAGGAGAGCACCAGCAATCCAATTTTCCAGGTCTGACTCGTGGGCTTGTGGCTGTCCTCCTCTACTGGGATGGGAAGCGCTGCGTGGCCAATTCTCTGCGCACGCTAATCCAGTCGCGCCATGGAAAGACCTTTACTCTGGATGTGAGGTAATGAGGCTGGCATTGCTGCTTCCTCCATGCACGTGTTTAGACAACAGATGATCCAACATCCTTGTGCATTGGTCTTGTTTTCTCTTTAAGCTTGCATATGACCACTTCTCTCCTTTGTTGCTTTTCTCCTGACGTAGTGGCGAACTGGTGGCTTTGACGACACACTTTACAGATGAACTGATGAGCCAGGGATTGACCAAACGCATCCTCACATTGGTGTCCGAGATAAATGTGACACGTGAGTTTGAACGCCTCCAGAAAGAGCGTGGCCTTGGCAACGAGAAGCACAGGAAAGAGGTGAGAGTGCAGCTTTCAATTTTCTCCTTACCAGCATGGAGCTTAATGTGTTTTAAACGGTTAAATACAAACATGCTCCTCTCTGCTCCTGTCTCCAGGTTTCTGACCTCATCAAAGAATGCCGACAGGCCCTCGCTGACAGTCTATTTTGCTGGACCTGTCAATCGCCTCTGACCAAAGATGACACCCTGGCTCTTATTGGCCACCTGGAAACGGTGACTACTCAAGCTGATGGCTCGTTGGACAGTGTCAGTCTCGCTCTGGTCATGGCTCTGCTCTACTGCTTGGACGTCAGCTTTGTCGAGCAGGGAACCGAAGACAGGGAAGGTTAGATAAACTATTGTCTCTCTCCACTAAAAAAGTGTTTTTGTTTCAGCCGTGGATAAGGACTGTCTTGTTGTTGTCTCGGCAGATCTGCTCCAGGCGCTGCCGATGCTGACAGAGAGGCAGTACATGTCTGCGGTGCATAGTCGTTTAATGGACGGTCAGCCGTGGAACCTTCCTGGCCTGCAGGCTGTGTGTCAACTCGCTTGGGCTCTGTCTCTCAGAGCGCTGTCCCAGCTGCCGCAGGGCTCAGGTATACCTGTATGCTTTGTACATTCAACATATATATGCCTTAGACAGCGTTGGGAAAAATGTTATATTTCATTTTTCGACATTTTTGTTAATGTTGAAAAGACCCTTGTTTTTTAGCATGAATAATAAATTAAATCGTTCATAAATTGAATGAGGGCGACACGGTGGTGCAGTGGTTTGCACTGATGTCTCATAGCAAGGGGTGAACTGGTCTGTAGGTATGAATGTGTTGTAAAAGAAAATTGTAAAAGATATTATCTGTTTATTGACGTAATGTTTGAATTTATCCTGTAGCCCTGGTTGAGTTCACGGAGGCAGACGAAGCTCTGGCTGACCAAGCCGTACTGGGAGATGTCTTCCTCTTCATGAAGGAGGGCATCCTGGACTGTGCTAGTTTCGCTCAGGAGGAGTTTTACATCCGGCGATTTCATTCACTTATCACAGACTTCCTGGCGTTAATGCCCATGAAGGTGAGAGATGGTGTTGTTTTACTGAGTGTGCCTGTGTGTGTATGACATCCTCTTTGACATCCGTATAAAACAGATGTTCTGTCATGAGTAAGATGTTTTTTTTTCCCCCACTCTCCTCTTTGTAGGTGAAGCAGCTACGTAACCGTGCTGATGAAGATGCTCGTCTGGTCCACATTTCCTTACAGATGGACAGTGAGCCTCCATCATCTTTGCGCAAAGACTTGGACCACCTCATGATCCTTGTTAGTCTTTTTTGTTGTTTTTTTACATCAATAACAATTGAATCATGTTTCTAAATTTTCCAATTGTACTGCTACTTTCAAAATGAGATGCTTTTGTTTAAGTTGAAGCTCTGTCTTTCCAGATCGGAGAGTTTTACAGTCAGGACACGTTCGGTTTGGAGCTTGGCCTGGAGTTCTGGTGTCCCACAGAGTCCCTCCAGCACACCACTCTGCAGGGATCCTACCTGGGAATGGCACTGCAAAGACCTCCACATAAACAGGTCAGAGCCGTCTTATAAAAACACGTTTACAATGTTTACAATTCATTTAATTTATTAACATAAATATTTTTACAATCCATCTATTAATTTCATGAATTAATTTAACTTTATTCATGTTTTTTTGCAGGTGGTTCTGTCCAAGTTTGTGCGTCAGATGGGAGACCTTCTGCCTTCGACCCTGTATATCCCCTATGTCCGTATGCTAAAAGGTCTCGCCAACGGTCCTCAGTGTGCCCACTACTGCTTCAGCCTACTGAAAACCAATGGAGCATCACATGGTAAGATCAGAGTATTGCCCTAATTTTTCAGGAAATGAAAGAAATACAATGCACTGAACGTTTTGGTCAGTATCAACTTATCAACAGCATCAACTTAATATTTAATGAACAGCAGGCCTGTTGCATCTGCATGGATACCAAGTAACTTGCTGCACATCGAACAGGTGATAACATCCAGGGAGCATCCGGCAGTCCTGTGTCCTGGGAACATTTTTTTCACTCGCTCATGCTCTACCATGAAAACTTGAGGAGAGACCTTCCAAATCCAGATGCAGCCCACTATCGCCACCCGCCCCTGCGAGGCATCACCCAAAGAGAACTGGACGGGCTCACCTCATTTTTACAGTTACTCACAACCATCATTACCTGGGTATGTTACGAACGCGGTGCTTAAGTCCATTATTAATGTCTTAAAACCATTAAACACACACCTACGCGTTGATTAAGCCCTTGTCAAAGAAACAGAAACAGGGTCATCAATTCATGTTTTTGTGTTATCCAACCCTAACTCACGTCAGGTGTCTCTTCTAGTGTCACTTCCCCTGTTAAACAATTGTAACACACAGCTGCCAGCCAATCAGAAAACAGTATGTCCTCCACAGAAAACCTGTTCATGTTTTACGTTGCTGAGAACAGTGGCTGAGTGTTGTTTTTCTTTTCCTGTGTGTCTTTCCAGAGTGAAAGTGCTCGACTGGCACTGTGTGAACATCCCCAGTGGACCCCTGGTGTAGTCATGTTGGGGTTGCTCCAATGCAGCATTCCACCGGTCCTGAAAGCAGAGCTCCTGCGCTGCCTGGCGGGCTTTGGGAAGTCGCCAGAAATTGCAGCCTCACTCTGGCAGTCACTGGAGTACACACAGGTCGCCCAGCATTCATGAGTCATATTTGTGTTTTTAATCATGTCCTGTCATATACATCGTAACTGATCCTGTGGTTACTAACTCTTCTGCCACAGATCCTTCAGACAGTGCGTGCTCCAGGACAGCGGCAGGCAGCTGGAATCGAGGTAAGTAGACGCCAAAGTAGTGTTTTATGTTGAAAAACCTGCTTGACGCTGTCATAGAAGCTTCCAGCGCTCTGTGGGGCTCCTTTCTTACCTGGTTTTCCTCGCCCCGCAGGTGGAGCTGAATGAGATTGAGTCGAGCTGTGAGGAGTACCCTCTGACTCGAGCCTTCTGTCACTTGATCAGCACGCTAGTTGAGAGCAGCCTGCCTGTTAATTTGGGCGCCGGGCTGCGCGTCCCAGGTTTCCAGCCTTACCTGAACTTCTTGCGTGACTCTGTGTTCCTTGCCTTCCCGACCAGAGCTTATCGTCGTCCGGCTGAGAAGGTAAAGAGCTGGGAGCATGTGTAGCCGCAGCACTCATGCCGCGTGCCCCTCTGACGTCTGTTGTTCTCTGCTGTCACCCAGTGGGAGGTAGCCGACTGCACTCTGGAAGTGTTCCACAAGCTGCTGCGGGACTACGAGCCCCAGCCGGCGGACTTTGTTGTGGAGATGGTGGAGCTGCAGGGTGAGCAGGTCCCGGCCCATAAGCCGCCGGGCAACAGCATCATGTTCCATCTGCTCAAAGACTCGCCCATGTTGGCGCTGTGCCTCAGCCTGCTCGAGGAGGGTGTGCGCCAGCTGGACACGTACGCCCCTTTCCCTGGTGAGCGATCGTACGCAGCTGCTGTCAGTGAAACAGAGATACCTCGCGGGTGTGTTTGTCCTCATGACGCGCCGACATGCCGACAGGTAAGAAGCACCTGGAGTCAGCGGTGCTCCACTGCCTGTGCCTGCTGGACTTGACTCTGCAGAAGGAGGTGGTGTTCATGGACCTCCTCAGAGAGAGTCAGGCGTCGCTGCTCGTGTCCCCGTTGGAGCAGCTCCTGCAGGGTGTCAGCCCTCAGACCCGCAGAGCAGATCACCTCGTCAACATAGCCAGGTGAGAGCACAGTACCTCAGACTGTTAGAATCCAAAGGTGACGACGCTCTTAGACACTGTTTTTTTTGCGTTTTTATTTAGTTATTGCTTCTGACTCACAGCAACTGAAAGTGAGCGGATCTTGTCTCTGCACTTCAAGTTTGGCATCATTTTCCCTTCACTTAAATTTTTCAAAAATCCCATTTTGGTCAGTTCAATCTGCTCTGAAGACACGGAACAGCTTCAACTCAGTCGCTTCTTCTCCGTGTTTGGTGAATATCAGTGCCACCTAGAGGCCTGGAGTATGAACAACAGCATGTCGAGTCGTTTCCAGTGGCTCCACATGGATGCAAATATTCTTGATAGGAAGACGGAGGACAAAACTTAATTCAAACTTAAGTTGAGTGTTTTTCTTGCAGGTATCTGTACCACAGCAGCTCCAACCCACAGTCCGCCTTCCAGAGCGCCAAGATCCTGCGGCGCATTGCCAACTACCCCAACATTCAAATTCGGCTGGTGGGGGACTTCACCTACGACCAGGTATGCGCGTCATGAAGTTACTTGTCACTCAAAGCTGTCTGAGACCAGCCACGTGCGTCGTCACTAAGTTGCAGCTGTGGTGTTGTTCCTCCCTCGTAGACTGTGAGTGAAAAGCTGATGGCCGGCTTCGTGGAGTGTCTGAGCAACGAAGAGGGAACAGAGAATGACGACGGTGAGGAACGAGTGACAAAGCCTTCTGCTGTTTTTTTTCCTGCAGTGTTGATAGCCACATTAAAAAGTCAACTTCCTGAATTTCCAGACTCAGATCCACAGGGGAACGTGTCCAGAATCAGACATGCGACCCAGGTTCATATCCTGAACCTTCTCATCACTTCTTTGGAGCTGAAAAGCCCCAATCTGGCCTTGTATCTTCTGGGCTTTGAAGTGAAGAAGCCGGTGTCCTCCACCACCCTCCAGGACGCAGGTCAGACCTCTGCCTCCAAGTTGTTCCTGATACAGATTTCTCTTGTGATTTCATCATCTGTGTGTGTGTGTGTGGGGGGGGGGGGTGTCGCATGGAAAAGGATGAGGAGGAAGCTGACTCTATGCTGCTCTCTGTTTCCAGGTGTGCTGGGATGTCCTAGAAGCTGCCTTCATGCCATCCTGAGTCTTCTGCAGAGAGGCACTGAGAAGAGGTCAGGACCTGTACTGACTCAGCAGGCTCCACATCTGGCTGAGCTCTGCTACCAGGTCTGCTTCATCTCCCACTCAGAAAAACACGTTGTCATGGATCTCCGTCTAAGTACGTTGGTTTCACGTGTATAAGGGGTCATTCTGTGCGCCGTCCCCCCCGTGCAGGTTATCTACCAGCTGTGTGCCTGCTCTGACACATCTGGACCCACTATGCGCTATTTGAGGACCAGCCAGGACTTCCTGTTCTCCCATCTGCAGCATCTACCTTTCATCCTGCCTGGTGAGTACACAGTCCCTGCTGATAGCTTCAAAAAATAGGAAAAGATTCCTAAATAGATAATAGGATAATAGTGGCTCTCCAAATGGGACTCGGGATGGAAATTTGCCATTCGGCTATAATCCCACATATTTACATGTGAAGGTTCATCACAATGTTCTGTCCCCATTTTAAAAATAATAAAATGAATTGAATCGGAAATAAGACAACATGCAGGTGCTGTTGGACCGCTTCCACATCTCCAAGGAGACTTTCATAATCGCAATTGACATAATAATTGACATAGTTTGACATATAGAAAAGCTTTAAGTTCATATAGAAAATAATTGTGATTCTTTCCTTGAGGATAATTACACCCCTAGTTCACACTCCGCGTTGGAACCGCTCCCGGTGTGACTGTGGTGCGAACAGAGCGGACATTCCAGTGTAAAGCCAGAGTAAAGGAGGACACCGGTTATCGACTCTTCTCTCCTCCCTCCTCAGGGAACCAGATTGCCGCCCTCTCCCAGATGTCATGGCTCATGAAAACAGCTGCCATCGAGCTGAGGGTAACGTCACTGAACCGCCAGCATTCACACACGCCACGACTCGTCAGCTTGTTGCTCAACGACCAGCCGTACAGCCAGCACGCAGGTAGCGGCACCATGAACATCACGATGCGTTAGGTCGCGCCCTCATGCACGAAACTCTTAACGCTCATAACCCGTCGTCACCTATAGCAGACGCGGAACCAGGTATGGAGGAAGAAACCAGATCCGTCAGCGGTTTCCTGCATTTTGACACGGTGTCTAAAGGTCTGTTCAAGTACCGTTCATGAACACGTCACCCTCACAACCACACGTCCACTCACGATCCTTTCATCCTTGCTGGACGCAATCAGTTCGCCGGAAACTGTTAAGTGTGCTGGACGCCATCGATTTCAGCCAGGATATGCCGGAGCTGCTGCAGCTGGACTTTTTCGAGCGCACGCAGATAGAACAAGTGATCTCCAACTGCGAGCACGTCAGCGAGCAAGGGCACACCGTGTGCAACGTCAAGGTGGGTGTTTGGGACTTGTCTTAATTTCTACGTCCATGTACTTGACGTCAGGGTAAGCACACACTGTATGAACGTGACTCACAGCTGCTTCATCAAGTGCTGGTGGCGGAGGTGAACGGGCTGCAAGGAATGGCGGCGATCGGACAGAGACCTTTGTTAATGGAGGTGAGTAAACCAACAGGGGCTGGTTTGGCGCGTTTGCGTGTGACTTTTGACATCATACCAATCTTTTCCCAGGAGGTGAACTCCATCCTGCAGCAGGTGGTGGAGCGCAACCGCATCCGTCGCAGTCTGAGCGCCAAGAGACACGCGCTGCAGTCCTGGAGGAGTCTGGTGGAGACCCTGCTGACCGCCTGCCCCGCTGACCTCCTACCGGCGGTGGAGCGACAGCTGATCATCAGAGACCTGCTGCTGGACCTGCATGATAAGGTCAGGGTGGGGCTGGCCTCGCCAAGGGGGGACCGGTTGCACGCCGGCGTTCACGTTGTTGCCTCGTACCTGCTGCTCAGGTGTTAGCTGAGGATGCTGCAGGAGAGCTGATGCCCATCGTCGCTGGAGTCGTCTTCACGCTGACTGCCCACCTCAGCCAGTCAGTGCTGTCGGAGCAGCAGCAAGGGGTGGGGCTGGAGGCCACGTCCGGCTTTGCCTCCATCGCCAACTCTGCCCTTCACTTGATCCTTCGCAAGTTGCTGGACTTCATCCTCTGTACCGGTGAGTGGTTCCACGTGTTCCTTCTCACAGTTTGTGTCGACAGAGATGAATTTTACTTTACAACTTCTTAGTTACTGCGTCCGTAAACCTTTGGATTTTTTTTTTTTTTTTATGGTAGCACAAATTTTCATGTAATTACGGTACTCCAAAGTCTGCGAGCGTGAATGCATCGGCAGCGGTACCGTCGGCGTTAAAGGGTTAAGGTTTAAAAATGATATGTGTCCTGTTGTCTCGTAAAGGAGGAGGATACCAGCGGCTGCGTGCTCACCTGTACGGCTCTCTGCTTTACTACCTTCAAATCGCCCAGAAGCCTGAGGAACCCGACACCCTGCAGACAGGTACAACACACATACTACACACTGCGAGTGACGCAGACTGACCGAAGTATAAACTCTCACCACGGCCATAGGGTCCGTGTCAGTGCAGCGCAGAAGATCAGTGCATGCTTCTGTTTTTTTGTAGCAAATTGGGCTCAAGTGTCCCAAAGGATCCGGATCGATTCTAGATCTAGCTGTAACTGCCTGTGTATTTGTGGAGACTTGACCAAACAAACAGCCCACACACAGATCTTTGTCCGATTGTCGGAGGAAAATCCCGTTCTCTGTCCCTTCAGCAGGGAAGGCGATGTGGGATCGTCTCACCGCCCCTGAAGACGGTTTCTCCAAACTCCAGAGAGAGAACCTCACTATCATCGAGAGCTACGGCAAAGCACTCATGGAAGTGGTGTGCAGAGACGCCTGCGACGGCCACGAAATCAGCAGAGTGAGAGCTGCACCACACGCCTCACCGCTGCACATGTTGTCTTCACTGCTCTGAGCTCCGCTGCGTCCTGTGCGTCAGATGCTCGCCCTGGCAGTGCTGGACCGAATCCTCTCCATCGACCGCCAGAACCAGTGGCTGGTCTACATCTGTAACAGTGGCTACCTGCGGTCGTTGGTGGAGAGCCTGAGACAGGACGACAGCGCCCTGCAGAGTCTTCTTGCGCCGCAGCCGCCGCTCCTCAAACCGCTCTACATCTATGAGAGCAAGATGGTGAGAAGTCTGACTCCAAAGTCCTCCGAGGCATTTGGAAGGAAGAAACCACGACGGTCCGAGCTGTGCTGTCTTGTTTCCAGGCTCTGCTCACTCGCGTGGCCAAGACGGGCCAGGGCGCCGTGGAGCTGCTGCGGTGTGGACTGGTGGCCCAGCTGATAGAGTGTCAAGTGTTTGACATGGTGCCTGACAGCGACGTACACCGGTATGAGCATGAATACGTACTTCAACTCACTGAATGAATCAATACTTTGACTTGAATTCTGAACTTGTTCATGTTCAGAATCTTTTATATCAGTGCCCCCCAGCCACCTCTACAGTCCTCACTAGAAAAAAACAACTACTTTCTGTTTTATTCATTTTGAGAGTCTGAATTTTTAACTTGGAAAATGACCAGATTAAGCCTTGAGGTAAATGTTGTGTTTTTATGCATTTTCTATTTGTTTTCACATTCTAAACATTATTAGAAGTTTGTTTTCATGTTGGTGGTCTAATTTTATTGAGTCATTTCATCCACCGCCCCGTGAAACATGTATGGATGATGAGCCGTCAACATGTTAACACGTGCCCGTTCCCCTGTGGACCACAGGTTGATGAGGGACCCGTCAGGTTTCATCCCCAGCCCAATGGACCGTTACAGGCAGATTCTTTTACCGACGTTGAGGCTGTTTCAGGTGATCCTGACCTCCACCACCATGAATCATCAGCAGGGGGCAGCACAGGTAAGTTGAGTCACCTTTGATTTATTACTTTTACACTCCATGTTTTGTCAATGCTTCAGAAACACTAAGACGTCCCTTGAGTTTGTTCAGCATGACACAAACGTCTCTTATTCTTTTCTCTGTGTGTGTGTGTGTGTGTGTAGGTCCTCCAGTGGCTGATAGTCCATGCAGACACCATTCAGGCTCTGTTGCACAGTCGGGAGCTCAGCATGGGGGCGTTGCAGGAGCTGTCTTTACTGACTGGTATCATCAGTAAGACGGCTCTGCCAGGTACGAAATAACACCACAGTTTTTTAGTTGTTGTTTTTCAAACTCCCTGAACTGACGGTGACGCACACACTGCTTCCTCTCTCAGGTGCCCTGGAGACGGGTGCTGAGGTCGGCGGTGCTGCTCTCATGGAGTTCCAGGGTCACATCCACAGATTCCAGGTGAGATTCATCCGATGCCAACCTAGCTTCTCTTTCCCTGTTCTCATGCTCTTGTTG
Organism: Aeoliscus strigatus; assembly: GCA_901007665.1. NCBI lineage: Eukaryota > Metazoa > Chordata > Actinopteri > Syngnathiformes > Centriscidae > Aeoliscus > Aeoliscus strigatus. The sequence goes on along the minus strand of CAAKHB010001761.1, from coordinate 24,724 downwards.
TGCCGTGTGTGCACGCCTCATATAATAAACAATATCCCCCCCCCCCCCCCCCCCCCCCCCCCCCCCCCCCCCCCCCCCCCCCCCCCCCCCCCTTTATATT
>CAAKHB010001761.1:1252-16275 GCA_901007665.1 Aeoliscus strigatus | reverse complement strand
TGAAATCCATCACGTCACAAACAAGATTAGCTGCATTTCTCCTTTAATTACACAAATGTGTGTGTGTGTGTGTGTATGTGTGCAAAGCCAACCTGGCTTGCAGCTCCAGCGTCCGCTCCTTCCCTGACACCTGGAACGTATGCGGGTAGTCCTCATTGGTGGTTTCCAGAACCTTCATGCCGTCGATGCCGATCCGCGTCCTCACCGTGTACTTGGGCCCCCCCAGGCTGAATTTGGGCGAGCAGTACAGCAGCATGTTGTTGAACTGACAGAGAGAAAGAAACACGTGTAAAGGAGAAAGAAGAAGAAGAATGGATGAAGACTCCTGGTGCTGGGGGCAGGAAAGGCTCTGCTCGTGTCATAAACATACATTTTCATATGTTCAAATATGTATTTGTGTTTTGTTACTCCCCTGCTCATCACAGGCCAACATGTACAGACGATCATTCACACACACACACACAAACAATCTCAAACTGTTCTTTGAAAAGACACATATAAAACATATTTAACTGTCATGTCCTCAGAAAGGGCTGTTGGTTTAAGTATGAGTTGTTTGGAATGTATGACGATGTATCGTATTTTATCTGAAAGACTATAGCCTCAGTGTGAAGGTCAAAAGTAACACTGGTCTTCTTTGTCAGCGATCTCGACTGCATTTTGTCAAATCTTTTATTTTGTTTTTTTCTTCTTTCTTTTCTACGCTACCTCTTTCAGTTATCTTTTTTCTTTGTTCCTTTTCCTTGTGTACTGTATATTATGTTAGTATGTACGGCATACTACTTACTGCATACTACTTTAGTATATACTGAACACCCTATATATCCTGCAAAGTACCTTAATATATACTGCAAACCACCTCAGTATATACTGCATACTACCTTAGTATATACTGCATACTACATACTGCATACTACCTTAGTACATACTGCATACTACCTTAGTATATACTGCATTCTACCTTAGCATACACTGCACACTAACTCAGTATATACTGCATACTACCTACAACTACCTACAGTTATATGTATGTGTTTTCTACAACAGGAACCGAGGGGAGCATTTACACATAAATAACTTCAGTTTTAAGAATAATTATGATACTGTAGTAGGAGGGTACTTGTCCAGAGGGAGGCACTCAGCCAGAAGTTAATACGAAACAGCCAGAACATGATCACATCATGTGGTAATGTGAGTAATTGGAAAATTTGTTCATGTGCCCCCAATGTACCGTTACTCTGAGCGGTTCTGGCATGAAATGATTCACTTGTTTCAATCAGCTGGTGCTCGTCTCAGCATATTTCCCTGCACCGTCGTGTTGGCGCGCTCACCAGGAAAAGGTATCGCTCCATGGCCGACGTGTTCCTGGCTGCCAGCTTCTGGATGTGTCCCTCTTTGATGAACTCGTTGGAGGGATGAACGATGTCCTCCTCCTCACCCAGCATCTCGTAAATCTCCAACAGCTTCTTCAGATTGTCCTAAATCAGGGACAATGGTTTTCAGTCACTCCGGCGATGCGTTACCAATGCAAGTACTGATGTCACTTTTGGTTCGGTGATGACTTACGGACTTCCGAATGGCGCTGTTGGAGTGAGTCGCTGCCGTGGCGATGATTTCTAATGACTCTGAAAACAGAAAAACACATTAAAATAACTCTGCCAACAGTGCCATTGATGGTGATAAAATAAAATAAAATAAAATAACAGACAAAAAGTGTCATCTTGAGTAAAAAAAAAAACAGCCTGATGAAATCTGGAAGGTGACTGACTCTCTGCATCTCGCCGGTCGGCGTCCTCCTGCGGCAGCTTCTTCAGGTAGTCCTTCAGCAGCATCTCATAGCGAGGAACTCGCTGCACCGGCTCCAGCATGTGATGCTGAAGCGTCAGGAAGCCACAAACCTCTTGACTCTGTACAGAAATAAGCGGAAATCTTCAGTTTAGTCCTGTGTCGTCGCCGGCCGTAGATGACACGTCCACGGACCCACCTGTATCTCCTGAATGATGGCCTTGAACTGTGGCGAGCGGTCGCTCCAGTGTTTCAGCAGCTCCATGGCTTTGTCGAAGTTCTTGACGTACTCAGCGTACATCTTGAGGAAGGGTGTGAGTTTCTGCAGGATGTCTCCGATGCGAGGTGTGGACGCCCTGCAGCAAGAGACATTTTACATTCATTTCAGTGGAAACATCATTATTATATCCGTTAGTTTGGGATTAACCCTTGACAGGGCAGATTTCAATCCCAGGCAGTGAAAAAGTGATATTACAAGGCACTTATTATATTTGACTTTTTAAAAATGTCTTTTTATATAAATCAAAAGTCAGTGAAGTTACCACATAAGGTTCCTTGCCAGTTTAGTGTAAAAACAAAAATTCATACTTACTAGAACAAATGTGGTTTATAAAAGTAAGTCTAAAAACAATAAATTTAAAATAAATTAAAATAAAATACGTGATCAAAGACTAACCATTCTCCCATGCGTTTCTCCAAGTCTGGAAGCAGAAACTGGCTGTGGAAGGCGTGGATGGAGGAGATGTTCGAGAAAATGTTCTTCACTACATCGACAGGGAACGTTCCTTTATTTGCCTCCTCCATTAGCTTGGCACAGAACACCTGGAGAGGAGGAGAAGAATACAGCACTGTGAGTATTTTGTGAAAAGAACCCAGCCGTCCACTGCGTTCACACCACAGACGTGGACTCTCACCTCATCCAGAAGGTTCAGTCGAGCCACATAGGCCTTTTCTGTCTGCAGGAGCTCGCTGGCGATCTTAAACAGCTTCTGCTCGTTCGTCTCCTGGAGAAGCATTGATGAATGAATGAGTCTGTGTCTCGCATCACATCGTGACTGAGTTTGAAGTGACACACACGTGTCATTTGCAGCTCTGCAGGTTCCTGTTTGCTACCAGCCCATGAATTCACTCGACATGAGCTTATTTGTAACGCCAAGGGAGTTGATATTCACTTTAGAGGAACAACATGTTGCATTTCTGAGAAAACCCAACGTATTTTAAACACACTGAGGGCAGAAGTATGTAACGCTGGTGTGAGTTTCTAACACCGAGCTGTGAGTGGGACGGGCTGCGGTAGAACAGGGGTCTCTGAACGGGAAATGAAAATACAGGAGAGGGGAAATGACACTAAAGTCAACAGACTTGTAAAAATGACGAGAATGACGACTGACGCCTCAACGTGTAACCTTATATTTCTTGTTGTTGGCGACGATCCTTTCTGTGTAACAGCACAGACGTCCACGACTGTACTGAACTTTAAAGTCCTTCATGAGCTCATTTATTCCGTGTACGACCATATTCCGGAGGGTAAGATTCACTGGTCGTTTGCTCCCTGGTTACTTTCTAAATAAAAGAAGCAGCTGATAAGCCTGTAAAGTGCACGCATATATATATATATTTTTTTATAAAAAATAGAAATAAATAGAAATAAATAATAAAAATCAAAAAGAATATGTAATATTTAATTTTACTAGAATATCTTCAAACCAAAGAAACAAAAAAATAACGTAAGTAAAATAACGTAAATACGTTGAGTCACAAGGAAAATATATTTCATATGGACATTTATAATATACAGTAGATAATAATTTCTTCTATTGAGGCTGTTGTTGCTTTGTAGTAACAGCCCTCAGCCTGTAGGGGTGCTGTCGCCCCTCAACACTGATTGCCAGGTTTAATGTGTGGACATTATTATTCTGTATCACTAGTAACACATAAACATGCACACAACAGTTAACAGTTAAATAATAAATAAAGGCTCCTTCATGAATGCATCAGTTCTTTTAGTATGTCAACAACAATCCAAAGACTTCCTCCATGGACTGTCCCAAGAGATTGAGAAAGTTCTGTTTGTCCCTTCGGCTGTCGAGTTTTTGGTCGTGGTTAGGGAGATGACGTTTTTAGCCCTGTTCCCTATTGGTTGTGTTCCGTAGCATTAACCAAAGTTCCCGCAAAACCTCCACCTGCTTCTTCTTGAGTCCCAAATACGAAACGTAATATATGATTGCATCATTGGTCCACATGTTTTCTTCTATCTCAGTCAACTACTGCAAAATAAATGTATAAACAGACTGAGAGCTAGTTTGTCCACACAGGATAGACTGATATCAACCTGAGGTATTTATACCCTGTAGATGACATACAGAAGAGTCTCCCATGGTGTGTGTGTGTGTGTGTGTGTGTGTGTGTGTTACTCAGCTGCTCGGGCGTTCACGTTTCACATCTGTTCTGTCATTGCAGAAAATAACTCTCACACACTTCTATTTAGAATAGAATAGAATACATGGTAAATGCAAGGGCTGTGTTTATATGTCCCGCCTGTCTTTGTGTTTGTTTGTTTTTTTTCTCTTGCCGTGCTGTCTCTGCGTTTGTTTATTTGTTGTATTAGCTGGAAAGTAAAGGGGCGGAGGGAGTGCAGTTGAGTGTGTCTTATTCCAACAGTAGCAATACTCGGTGAGGTTACACACAGAGCTAGAATGTTGAATCCATCTTTGCTCACGACACCTTTCATTTTTCTTACTCTCACCTGTTCCTGAATAGTTATCGGTATCGGTGAAGAAAAGTTATCAGTTAATTGATACAGGTGGAAAAAATTATTTCTCATTCTGCAATTAAAAAAAAAAAAAAAATACTGTGAAAAAAGAAGAAGAAAAAAAAAAGATGTGAAGAGGTTACTGCCAAGGTGCCGCAACCCCCACGCGCTCCCCGTGTGTGGCAGCGTACAGTGACAGTGTACACACACACACACACACGCACACACACACACACACACACATACACACACACACACACACACACACACACACGTACCTTCTGCTCGACACTCGCTTCTTCGTTCCTGTGTTCACTTCCTGTGCCGTCGCCCTCGTTCCCCCCAGCGTGGCTTTCAACGGCGGTCCTCTCTGGGCTTGGAGGTGAATGATCCTCACTCCTATCCTCTCCTCCTCCACTCCTCTCCTCCATCACTCCGTTCACCAGCTCCGCTGCCTCCGTCCTCACACTTCCATCCTTCCTCTCCGGCAGATCCTCCTCCTTGTCCTGCTCCATCCGTGCTAGCACCCCATTGGCTGAGGGAACGTGCTCATCCTGTGGCTGAGCAGGTGCCGAGTCCCCGTCTGTGTGGTTCTCCTGAATCCTCTCTGCCTCAGTGTGCCTCTGGTTGCCGCGGTGAACCGGGCTGCAGTTGGCCGACTTGCTGATCTGTTTGAGCGGTGTGCAGTCTCGCTTGTTCTCTGCGTTGCTGCGGAAACAAAAAAGGGGGGGTGGGGAGAGGGAAGGTCGAGGAGGAAGTTGATTATCACAGAAAAAGAGTTGAACAACCGAGGAGATGAAAAAAGAAAGAAGAGGAGGAGTAAGGAGAGGAGGGAGACGCTGCTCAGACGCTTTGGGGAGAGCGAGACACGACAGTAAGCAAAGAGCTTTGGCACGTGAGTGTGAGAGTTAAAAATAAAACTGCGGGGATGCACCTACTTCCATCTGTCTTATGAGGCTGGTGTGAGGAAGTCTGTGTGTGTGTGTGTGTGTGTGTGTGTGAGCCACACAGGAATGAAGGAACATTAATGAGGATAAAATAAGATACAACACTGCTCTCTGGAGGTGGACGCTGTCCTACTTCTGCTCTTGTCTATACTGGATCTGTTTGACATGAATGAAACGAAAGAGCTGATTTAAAACACATCGACACCGAATTTTACACACACACACACACACACACACAAGCAGCGGTCTGCATCCTGTCAGTTCCAGCTGTTTCCCCGCGTCATGCAGCCACCTACAGCAGCGACCGGACCTCAGCTCACTTCCTGTTAAAAACCTACCGACGTGTTAGATCATCAAACAATGCAACACAGCTGCGATCTTAAACGTCGCTGCAGCAGATTTTTTTTAAACTTGTTTTTAAGTCAAATCTTCACTTATTTCAAGCAATTTTTCACTTAAAATATGTAAAAAAAAACATGGAGCAAGAAATCTTTTTCTGCATATTTTAAGTGAAAATTTGCTTCAAACAAGTGAAGATTGTCTGTTGATGTGTCACGTTTCAAGTGTAAAAGAGATAAATGAGACATTTTGACAAGAATAAGACAAATATTCTCAGTAGGATCTTGGAGTGAAGACAGTGATGAAGTGTTTGAGCTCACTGTCAGCCTCTCACAGTCTGAAGCAGCCACGAGTTACGAGAGCAGCTTCAGGCCGTCTAGGTGCCTTTAAGTGCCATGTGAACCAGATTAGAATATTAGTGGGCTAATTCCGTTCCAGGAAGCTGCGGACTTCACATTTCTTCTGTTCCAGAGCCACCAAAGGGTAAACACTCCCTCTGATACCCCCGATTGTTCTGATTAACCCCATTTCACACAATAACAATGGGATGGAAGGTGAACAGGAGCTTGGGATCCTGTTTGGATGCAGACATTTCAGCACAAATCCAGGCCAGAGAGAGAGAGAGAGAAATATTCAAGGGTGTCTGCTGGGGACCAACAATCACATCAGACCAGCTTCTGTCAACACATCCTGGATGTGCAAGTCCAAACATTCCGTTTTGAACTCCCTCTGTTTATACTGTATCTCTCTCTCTCTACCTCTTGTGTTGTTGACGTGGCGTTGATATGCACATGACAAAGTAGCAAAGCCCTCGGAGAGCGCAGACCCCCGCCCAGCAGCTCATTTCCACCCAATACGATCGGCATTTTATCTCCACTAATAAATCCACTGATCAGTCTGGTGTTAGTTTGCGTCTTTGTCTGCATTTTCTGACGCATGCTGCGTTCACATGGAGTCAGGAGACGGGAGAGACAGAAAAACAATGTTGCTATGGCGATGTCGTATTGTTCGTGGTAAATAAAATCAAACATAAAAACTATATTCAGCCGTATCATTTAGTGTTATACCAATACAAATACGGCTATAAAATCCTGTTTTCTCTAGATTTTGCATCGCTAACTGAACCTACGTCACATCCGCCACAGATCCGACTTTGAAACATCAGAGAACCTACAGCCAACAATCTGACCATTTATTGTGGAGTTTCACAGATGCTGAGAATGTCCCTATCTGACAGTGAGGACGAATCCTTCAACAGATGGTTCCAGAACACTACCATCATTTAATCGCCTGGTCCTGGTCCCATTATCAGCATTTCCTGAAAATGTCCTTAAAGTCTTCTTATACCTTTTTGAATATTTGGCTAAAAGACAAACAAACAATCCGGTTTGTTCCGTCCTACCTCGTTCTCCTGGGTTTCATCTCGTAACACTGTCTCCTCTCTAATCCACTGAATGAAGAGCACAAATCTGCTTTCATCCCCCGGCTAATGATCGGCCTGAGCTCTAATCTCCACGTGTGCTGTCTGCTGGACGCCCGTCGCAGAGTCAACACAACACAACTTCTGCTTCCGCCACAGGAAACGTTGGGAAAGACAAACGTTTCTGACGACTGTGATTGCACGAGTGAGGTTATTACAAATGTGACGTAGGCAGCGAGGAGATTGACAAACTAAATTACACAAATGTTCCGTGAACTTATTTTTCCACGAGGGTAAAAGGGCCCTACCTGTTCTCCTCAAAGCGGCTGATGAGGTCTAAGACTTTGGAGTGTTTGCCTTTGACTCTGTCCCTGTTTGCAGCCCCTCTTCCTCCTCCCCCTCCTCTTCCTCCTCCACCTCCCTTTTCCATGCCTGACTGAAGCGGCGACGCCTGGATGCGGCCCAGTGGGGACGAGAGCTCTGTCACCGGGCTCTGGAGGTGTGGTGGCTTGGGAGGCACTGGAGAAAAGATTAAATTAAATCAAATAATAAAAATGATAATTAGAAAAAAAAACCTTGGGGATCGATTTGTTGTGTGCTGTAATGCCAGTTTGCAGCTGAAGGGGGCAGCACATGCAGGACACCGACCTGTTCTGAAAACCCTGAATGTGAGAGGTTACCCCGCTTTTTTTCCTGATCATTCATGTGTTTCCTGCTTCCATCTGCACACACACCCACACACACATACACACACACACACACACACACACACACACACACACACATACACACACACCGGTTCTTTGTCTCCTGTTGTATCTGTGTGGAATCATTTACTCAAATCAAACAAAAGAGGAACAAGGTTCAAAGTTCACTTTCCCTTCTCACTTTTTCTCCTGAACAGAAATAAGTAAGCACTGAATGATGGAATGGGATGTTTCAGTCACACTGTGTGTCTGTGTGTGCGTGTGTGTATGTCAGTATCTACCTTGTGGTTTCGCATGTGGCAGTGATCTCCTGCCACGGCCTCTTCCATTGACCCCTCCCCTGCTCCTCTCGCTTTCTCCGCCGCTCGCTCGGTTCAGACACGCTTGCACACTGGGCAGGTGTTTGCACGACTGGCTGCTGCCGAGAGCTGAAGGACACACACACAGACGGCAGAGGAAAAGGTTCACTGAAATGAAATACGACAGCTGGACACAGAGTCCGAAGCAGTGAAATTCTTCGTGTGTTTGAGGGAAATGGAGGGCGAGCACTGGGAAGGCCGTTCAACAAAGGTGGTTAGCCGCGCGCACAAACCGGCGACATTCACACAATGGAGCATCTTTAGCCTGAGCTGCGTCCAAAGCCAAGCTCCTGGCAGAGGGACTGCTATATGTGGACTGTTTTCTCACAGCCACTAAATATTCCCTCGACATTTGGTGTGACACTGAAAGAAACAACACAAGTATCTCAAGAAACCAAAAGTATGAAGGACACGTGCACACACACACACACACACACACACATAAATATTTATATATTTATTTCATGTATTTATTTTTACCTACAATTATTTATTAATTATTTAGAACTATTTATAATATTTATTGCTTTGTATTCTTTATATACACTATAGAATTATCAGCCAGGTGTCATGCGTGTATTTATAAGTCATTTATTTAGAAGTATGTCCTGTTCTGTCCTCCATAGACATGACTAAATGAATCCCACAGATCTCGACTGCCCCCTGGTGGCTATTTGCAGTATGACCTTCACTGCTGCATTACATGGGACATTTGAATGTGCTTTAATTTGAGAACACGTTTTCATGTTAGTGTTCAGACGCCCCTGTGTCTGATAACTGATCAACAGTTACATTTTATATTAGGCACTTTCATGAAATATTACACTGTAGTATCAACTCACCAAAATGTAGAATCAGTGGGAGCGCTGCGCTTGTTTTCCTGCAACTAGACGGTCCCATCTGGGTGATGAGAGTGACACTCGAATTGTATTCTTCATATCCAGTCTACTCCGTTGTCTTTCACGTTTCCGTTTTATCTCTTTCAAAATACTCTAAGGGCTTTTCTTCCAATGCTGGGTGCTTTGTCTCCATGTGGCGGGGCAGTTTTGATAGTTTCATGGCTTCATTAGTAAGTATTCACCGCATATTACACAGAGTGGGTGTGGGGCGTGTGAATCACCTGTAGCGATGAACCCGTGACTCAGGTAGGAATTTTCTTTTAAATGCAGCTTTCTTTTGGAGGCAGTCTGTGGCCCTTCTGCTGTCTCGTCGGTGTCTCGTTTACACTTTCCAAAAAAAACCTCCAGTCAACTCAGTTTCTGCGTCATTTTGCGGGGGCTAGCTTGCGTTGCTGATGCAGGATAAATACGCGCCCAAAAAGTCAAGCGCGGAAGTTAAGTGAGGGCGGAAGTGGTTGTCTTTCAAAATAAGGCACCAGGAAGCAAAAACATATTTAAATATATATATTTTTTAATCACGATTATTCAGTCTTTGCGCCCGGTACAAAATGACCGGTACCGGTCCGGGGCCCGGTGGTTGGGGACCCCTGCTCTAGCTGACATGACAATAAACACTTCTTGACTCTCGATCATCCAGCTAATTATCCAGCTGACAAACGTCACCAGTGAGGTTTCACCCAACTGGCTGCTCACAGATGGTGCAACATCAGTGTTTACACAGCACAGACTGTCTTAATGGAGCGACAGACGCAGTGTTTACGGAAGAATGGACCTCTGTTGGACCTCTCTCACACATGCACAGCAGCATAGGAAGGCCAAAGGTCATATACATATGGACATGAGCCAGCGGACTACCTGAGGTCAACCTCGTTGTCAGTCCATTAAAACGTGGCAGGTGTAGACATGGAGAGAAACAAATACCAACAGATGTCACCTTTCAGCTCAGTTCAATCTAGAACCGACACACACATGAGCTGTAGTTAGAACATGGTGGTGACACTGGCAGTATAAATCCTGATAGTGAGATTAATGATTTTCCAAAGCGATTCTCCTGACTGACTGAGTGTGTCTGTCTGGATGTCTAACAGCCCCCGGGAGCCATGTGCGAGCTGGGAGCCGTGTGGGACCGAGGAGAAATGTTCCATCATTCTAATGAATTAGTTGAGAGGATATTCAAAATTGATAGAGTCATTTTCTTCTTGCAGCCAGCAGACATGCAAGAACGTTTGCGTGCATTTGGAGTTTCAGGATATTTGACAAAATAAATGGGTGAATGTGATTCGTTGGTTCATTGCCTGAGAACCAGTCGACTGATATAAAGCCTACACTGAAACAGTGTATTCCAAATCTAGAGACTTTTTATGGTGTAACTGTAGACAATCTGGAGTCGTAACTGACGCCCCTCTAGCACCAACAATCACAACCCATCAACTACCCCTCCTGTTTGACGCGCATCTCCTCTCTTTTCTTCCCTCAGCAAGCAAGAAGGTTTTAGAAATGACCATCCTGATTGTCTGAGTGGTGTTTACACGTGATCTTATCCACTCACCATCCACATTCTAGACCCTAATCCCTCCAGATGAGCTAGTTGTCACCGCGTCTGCTATTATAGCACTTTAAATAGTGGTTCATAAAAAGGGAACACTACTCATTTACTGTGTGTGTGTGTATATATAAACATATATATATATATATATACACACACTATATATGCGGTGTACCCTTCCAGATGCAGGTTGTTTACAGAAATGTGTTACTGCATACCACATGGCACCACAGCCGACTTTATTTCACCAATCCTGAAACAAAAAGAGGAAAAAAGCCACAGAATCATATAGTCAGGGGGTTCTATTTTTTACAGCCTGACCGTAATTAAAGACAACAGCGACTGTCTGGCTGGAAACAGTCCCACAGTGTTTCGGGACAGCAGATTTTCTAAACTCAGAATTACCAATCAATTCTGAAGGCGGCCTCAGGAATTCCTCTTCATTATGTGCTCTGCCCCCACAGCCACATTAGGAGAGCATGAAAAAAGTTTTAAAATAAAATAAAGTCAAAATAAAGTCTAAGCGAGCAGCGGCCTGTCCTGCAGGACTGCAGGGGGTCTCGCTCTCCACAGCCCGGCCCTGCGTCCCAGGGTTGTTATTAACTGTTGTCAAACACCAGCCCTCAGATGTAAATCACCTCTGGGCTGCGACGCTTTCACTGGCACCAGAGGCACTTGTGCATTGTTTGAGTGAAGCGAGAGAGAGAGAGAGAGTGTGAGGGGGACGCAAATAGAGACTCGTCTGGAAAAGCAAATGTAAAAATATTAAGCTGTGGTTGGCATAATCGAGCAACAATGCGCTGGGTTGGTTTGTTTTAAGCTCTAATTTGAACCATTTAAGTGCAGTTAGTTCTGGTGAAGTTTAAAAAAAAGGGTAAACTACCTCCTTGAGATGTTGTGATCATTCTGGCAAGTTCTCACCCAAAACCTGGTTCAATTGACCCAGTCTCCAGCCTGCAGAAACACACTGATGCCTGTTCTCCACCTGTGCTAACGACCAAAAGGACCCAAATCTACCTGCTGCTGCTGCAATGCAGGCAGGGAGGTGACTGGCAAACAACCGCGGTCCTTGTAGGAGGATGGGGAGACTCGCTGCCATGGCAACCAGAGGATGTGAAATTTATTTCACTGTTTGATCGACTGACCCTCAACGTATCTGCCTCCATCTCAGCTCACCCTAAAACAGGGGGCGGGAGAAAAAAACTTGGCTTGTGAGCGACGCACCAAAGGCCGACTTCTACGTGACAGCAGCAGAGGAACGAACCGACTGAAGGCTGGTTGGTAAGGGAACACGAGAAGGTGACTGACTGACCACCACCTGCCTCAAACACACAGCAAAGCACACGTTGGCTCTTTTTTCCACATAAATAACCTGATAAGGTGGACGCACATAAGGTGCATGAGGGGATGACATCACCGCCGTCATCTGTCCACAGCATTGTCACCTGACTTCATCAGGAGCTGCCCCCCCCCCTTGATGTACACGCCCCGCGTTAACAACCCCACTGGCGATACTCGTGTGCCCGAACAGACCTGTCTGTCAGCGTGCTGTGATTGTGTCTCCACCCTGAGCTGAGGAGTGTCTGAAAGTCAACCGGGCGTCGTCTTCTGAGAGCTTTACCAAAAAATACAGAGGTAAATAAAGTACATTTGGTCTGAATCCTGCTCGAACTCACTGCTGGAATCTTTCAGCGTTGCAGCAATGTTAAAGTGTGACATCATGACTGAAGTGTGACGTACACACGCAAGCTATTTCTTACATCAATGGCTTTGGCTGGTTTGAGGAATTTTACCCAGAAGTCAAAAACTTTTGTGACTAAAACACTTTGTAGGAAGCGAGAGGAGACTTTCTACAGACATTTCCACGTATAAAGTACTTAGAACTCCATGAGAAGGAACTCACCCTGATAATGAGACAGCCAAGGCAACAGTTGTGGAGTGTATCCTCAGTGAGCCACCACGCTGTGTGTGTGTGTGTGTGTGTGAGAGTGTGTGTGTGTGTGTGTGTGTGTGTGTGTGTCTGTGTGTGTCCCAGAAGAGTACTAAGTTTAGGTCCTAAGTGATCTTCCCAGGCAACTGCTGCTAAATGACTCAGTGTGGCGAGGAGACTCACAAAACTCCTCCCTCACGATGTGAGTGGCTACAAACAATGGCGCACACACACACACACATTGCAGTTAAACATCCCGATGTTTAACATCCTGACAGACAGGATCTGCAGATACTCCAGCAGAACATGTGCAGTCCCTCCAGTGCATCAACGCAGAGCGCCGGTGTTTGAAACACCCACACGAATAGAGCACACACACTGACGTGTGCGACGCCTCTGACTGATGTGTGAACGCGCGGCAGGTCTCTTTGTGTAGCCCATTCCAGCAACGCCACGACAAAACCGTAGTGGATGAGGAATTCAACGCAGTTACAATGATGCAAAACATGATGAAGTCACATTTAAAGGAGAATAGGACCAATACAGAACCAAACCAAGTAAAAAGCTACAACCCCACCTCGTGTCTGCAGGGGTTCGCTCCGGGTGCTCCAGGTTCCACCCATCTCCATGGTAAGGTGTCACAAAGTGTCATCAGCTCATCATCAAAGGGAGGTTTGATGACCTTTGATGATGAGCTGGTGACTCCTCCCTGCTCATCATCAAAGGAAGCCTGTAACCGCACCCCCCCATGGACGTGTATAAAGACCCCTGACCCACTATACAAACACACTCACGTCGGCCCTCTGTAACCTCAGCATGCTTTTGGAGGTGGGAGGAAGCCGGAGTACCGGTAAAGAACCCGTACAGACACGGGGAGAACATGAAAGAACCAGGGACCTTCTGGCTGTGACGCGATGGTGCTAACCACTGAACCACCGTGTCACCCACAAGTAAAAAAAAAAATCCAAAGCAACATTTATAATTACTTTCAGGAAGGAAGTGAAGGTATTTCTAACTGTTTCAGGGGAGAGTTACGCTTCCATGTTAGCGCAGGCTAACAAACATATTAGAGACACTGTGAATAATCATTTGGTTGTAAAAACAACTACACAAGAACAGACCTCAGCCACGTGTCCGTTTTGTGAGCGTATAAAGGTATATGAAAGGGGTGTGCGCGCACATGACACACACACACACACACACACACACACAACTCAGCTGAGCAGAAGTGGAAGGAATGAAAGGTATTATTTGTCTCTTCTGGTAAACCAGTCTGACTCCCAAGATTCTTTTTTTTTTCTCCACCCACTGTCACCGAAGTGAGCGGGGGGTTGTGTGTTATTTCCACGCTGAGGAAACATCTGTGTTTTAAGTCCAAACTGCACCAGACGCTTGTAGCGATGGATGTTACACGTCTGGGCCCGTAAATACCTGTGCATGTGCCTCAGTTCACGTCATCACTTCCTCCTGCCACAATAATGCTTGTGTGCGCGCTCATAAAACAAATAACCTGGCAATCTTTCTACGCCTAAAATCCAGCCGGATGAAAGCACCTTGAATGATATGTGCATCTGTGTTGGAAAATCGAACTTGAAAAGGACTCGGAGAGCACGGACCTCCGCCTACAAAGTTATATAAAGCTATATAAATTAAATCTATTATTGTGATTTAATAATACTAATTAATAAAATAATAATAATAAGAACAATGTATTATAATATATATCACATATCACATTAATAATAATAATAATAATAATAATAATAATAATAATAATAATAATAATAATAATAATAATAATAATTTATTAATGTCGTTATTATTATTATTATTACTACTGTAAATCTCCATAAACACCTGCTGCTTCTCAACTGTAAACACTGAGACACAATAGCAAACCAGAAATTGGCACAAAAAGTGAGTTTCTACCGGTTTTTGTTTGGCCTTCATCACTCGGTGATCATCTGCAGCATTTATTGTGTGTCCATCGTGGGGTGGTCTGTGTGTCTGTCAGTGGAACAGACTGGGGGGGAAGAGGAACCATTACCACCCGGCATGGGGGATTAGCTGTTTGTGTTCAACTAGCCAGACTTTCTTCGCGATTATCCCTGCCTCATCCCCTAAATCCAAGGGCCAATGTGAGATTAGCAGCCTGGTCTGGGTTGAAGGGGCTGGTGTCTGGAGAGGGGGAACGGAAGGAGTGAAAGGATGACGGATGGACACGGCCGCCCTGAAGGTGTAAGATGATGAGATGGAGATGGAGCGGGATGGAGGGACGGCCATGAAAGAGACGAGACCGGTGAAAGGAAAGAAGGATTTACAGGAGGGACGGGAGAAGA
>CAAKHB010001760.1:38024-49201 GCA_901007665.1 Aeoliscus strigatus | reverse complement strand
CGTACACTACTTGCATCACAAATGCAGCGCGCGACTGTTACTGCTCCTCTGCTGCTGCAGCATTCTGGGGGAGTGTTCCTGCACTGGAAACAACTATCGATGTGTGTGTGTGTGTGTGTGTGTGTGTGTGTGTGTGTGTGTGTGTGTGTGTGTGTGTGTGCGTGTTGTGACAAACACATAATGTCAGTTATGAGCGGACGAAAACAGATGAGAACAGATCAACGCCTCAATAGGAAAATATCCTGTTCAGAACCAAGCAGATTATGAAATAATATAGATCTTCCGCAGCACAAACACGCATGAGATGATATGAAGTTTATGGTAGAAATATTAGATTTTTAAGTTTAATTATTTTCATGGTCACATGCACATTGTACGTCCTTAAGCTCTTTTAACATTTTCTCACACGTGGAAAAGTTATTTCAGCCCCCTCCCCCCAAAAACAGAGAATAGAGCAAAGCAGTCAAAGACTGAGCGTGATGTGTCACCGCTGAATGTGTTTCCGTTGGCCGCGGGTTCAGCGGACTCTCCCCTGATCTGTCCTCCTTCCTCTCATCCCCGCAGCCCGATGAGCTGGAGGGCGTCCACACGCACACCTTCAAGCTGAAGCCCTTCAAGAAGGCCAAGAGCTGTGACATTTGCAAGCAGGCCATCACCAAGGAGGGCCTCATCTGCAAAGGTGAGCGACAGGAACACTTCCATGGAAAACCGAGAGAATCAGCCCGCTTCGCGTCCATGGCGCCCCCCGCCTCTCCCTCCATCGTCAGCTGGATGCAGGAACGTGACGACACCCTGCTCGTTGTCAGGACACAGGAATAAATCACTGTTTCTGCAGAGCAACGCAAATGTTTCCAGCATTTCCTCACCCCCGTCCCCCCCTCCGTTAAGCCCCGTCTTCCTCTTCCTCTTTTCCCGCCAGCCGTGTTTCTGATTCTAATTTTAGAGCAGCTTTTATTGTTCCTCCAAGAAAAGTCCAGTGGATATTAAATGTTGGAGGACTCCTGAGCCGCCCCCATCCCCTTCCCCGTTTGATCTCCGCGCCCTCCCTCCGTCTCTCTCTGATGACAGTCGCTCCAGTAACGTAGAAACGTTGCATCCCGAGCAGACAGGCACACAGAAAGCAGGCAGAGGGAGATCAGGCCTCCGTCTGGCTTTGGCTGAGGATTTGCGGTTAAAATTAGCATGGCTGCTGCTGCATTAGCCTAGATAAGAGGGAAAGTGGGGTGAGGGACGATGGGGCGGAGGGGTGAGGGGGAAAACTGGGGGTTGTGGTGGAAAACAAAGGAGCGCAAAGGCGACAGGCATTCATCCTCTGATGTGAAATGTAGAATCCTCCAGCAATCCTCCAGACTGAGCCTCTGGATTTGTGTTCGTCGGTTGCTAGGAAGTGTTGCTAGGCGCCATGAGAAGGTCACGTCGCCGGAGGGCTTGTGGTTTTCGAGATAACGGCAGCAGCACACGAGCTGCGTGAAGTCCGTTCGCACAAATCTCATCCCACCTCAGCACCCCTGAGGTTGACAGTTGTCATTCATTTTGAGCCAAAACATCCTGAAAAGTCACAGGAGCTGATGTTTACTTCCTGCAGCCACTTGAGGGCAGCACCACCGCATGTCAGCACCAACCCTGACCCTGTTTCCTTTTTCTGTGCGCTCAAACACGACTGCGTGTGTGTGATTCCGCTCCAGCGGGGGTTTGTACCAGCCGCTGCAGAAACATCAAGGTTCTCTGACCTTTTCTTGTCGTCTCTCTTCTTTCAGCGTGCCGGCTGTCCTGTCATAAAAAATGTGAGGTGAAGGTAGGAGACTGTTTTTTATTATAATTTTTTTCTTCAACCTCCTTTCAGTATTATTTATTACTCCCACTCTCGTGTGCTTCACTGCAAACTGCCTTCCTGGAATGTGTGTTATGGTGTCATCTGTACCTGAAACAACACGTTTTTTAACCCCCAGCAGTGTCAAAGAAGTGGACGTAGCCCCCCCATGATGCTGTCTTTTGGTCTGCTTTGAGAAACGTGTCGTATCAGAGTGTCAAAAGTTTTGTCTTTTTTTTTTTAGTTTGACATCATTGACATCTTTTATCAATTAGGGAAGTCGCCCCCTGCTGGCAAGAAAGCATTAGAACTTGTCAAGGTTAGATGAGGCCAACAACACCTCTCTGCGTCTTAAAACTGTTTCAAATATGGACGTTCACCAACAAATGAGCCCAAAACGCACGTTCAGCATTTCTTTTACAGTCACAAATGCATGGAGAGAGTAAATGAAAAGGAAGGAAGGGAGGATGGAATGATGGAGAGAGGGCAGGGTGGAGAGGAAGACGCGTAACAAGGTTATTCTTAGTGGTTTTTGCTGTGACTGGTCGGGAGAAATGTGGAAACCTCTACCCCTTTGCTCTCCAAAACATCCCCAAAGCTGTCCCTCTACCCAAATATTCCTCCAGGAAGAAACGCTGTGCGTTCCCAAAACATGTGCCAAATACCTCTGCAACCATTTATGGCGGCAAAATGATGAGAGTCATCCGTTTAGACGACCGGTGACAGATATTGGACAGGGAATATGTTGAAGGACAAGTCAGGTTTGTACCTGTGGATTTATTCTGGCTCTCCGTGGAGAAATTCCCCTTGAAGCTGGATGCCGCTTGTTATTGGCGTCTTTGTTGCAAGTGTTGAAAGTGGAAATATGAGCGGTTTCGCAGGCGATGCTTTCCTGCAGCTGACTCCTCGCCGACCTTCGCTAGTAAATTTGTCATGAGGACTCTATGAGCTTGTCGCCAGCAGTTTGCCAGACTGAGCAACTGGGAGCTGCTTTATTTTTTTATAAGAATAAAATAAAATAAAATAAAATTGTTTTATTTTATTTTTCAAAATAAAAACATAATTTAATTACATTGAGGTCCACAGGAATATTTAGGGGGAAATTAGATTAGATTGGATGTAATATAACTAAAACAATTCAAAGTGCCCAGTTTGGACTTCAGTATCCATAGAGCCTATCCCACAGTTTAGATTTAGTACCACAGAATGTTTTGCCAGCCTCCTCTGTAATCTTGCTGTCAGCGGAATGATTAGTGATCCTCCGATTCGCGCCGTCATTCTGATAAACTTTTAGAATCTGAAACAGTTTGTGGTCCCATGCTCATGTTTTCAAGCTTATTAAATGTTTTGCATCCAGAAGAAGTTCTCTGGTAATGGGCCCTGATGAAAGATGGCTAATAGCTTTGGCTCCCCCTCCGTTTTCTATTTTCTTTTCAACCCAACCACAACCGTCTCTGTGTGGACGCATGTTATTGGAGCCGGGAGGACGTTCAGCGATCAGCGACAGACGGATTCCGGTCCCACAGAGAGAAAGGAGACAGACAGTTTGTCCACCTCAGTGTCTTTGTTGCGAGAAAATCCATCAACAGAAGCTCTGAGGAGAGACGCTTTTCCTTCGTGTGCGTCTCTCCGGGGCTGTTTTTTGTATAAAAACACACAAATCTGCAACATAAAGGGCTGGATGTCCGGTCTGAAGCAGACACATACACGAGAGATGACTCCTGTGATGAAGTGATGTAGGGATCTGACAGCGTGGGAAACAGGGAGTGACAGACGGGTTATTAAACCATAAGCTGTACGTTCAAGATGTGTGTGTGTGTGTGTGCGCTAATCGCTGTGTGTTCTCCAGCAATGACTGGACAGCGTCAGGCCTCTTCCCTCTGATTTATCCCAGCCATGTTTTGGAGGAGCCTCCTGGAATGCCGCTACAGCGGTTTGCACTTTTCGATGGGGGCTGGCGGGTTGGACGACACAGGCGAGGTTTGGCAGGCGGAGGTCGGGGGCAGAGAGGAATGATGGGAAGGGGGTTGAACAAGACAAGTCCGAGCAGCAGCACTTTGAGTGTTCCTCATGTAAACAACCGCTGGGCAGCCCTGGTGTCACGCTGTGGGTACAATTCAGAGCAGTGACAGATGAGTTGGACACGCTGCCTGTGATGGTACCGCAGCGCAGTGTTCTCAAGACACTGTAGGTGCAGCTCAGGTGTTCTGGTTGTCCTATGGGGAATTACGGCATTTGAATAGAGGTAAGGGTTTTTTTTGGTTTTTTTGGTTTTTTACATGATATAATGACTCCTACGCTCAAGAAAACTCTGCCCTGAGTTGTGAGAGATTTTGTGTGTCTTATCGACTGCAAAACGCCAAACACTGCATCCGTTGCCCGAGTCGAGCTCACGTGACAATAGCAAATGTTGGCAGACGGCCAAAGACGTGCTCCTACTGTGATGGAGTCGTTCCCCCTCCCCTGTACGAAATTTTAAGAACACATCTCACGGCATGTTGACTTATTGGGGCCATCGGACGGAGCTGAACAAAGCGCTGCTCTTAATCGGGCTTTTATCCACTTCCTGTTGCTGTTGTTGGAGCAGTCCAGGAATAAAAATGAGGGTTTTGACACATTTATTCTTCTGAGTGAGAGAAGTTTCTGGATTGTTCATGACAATGTCAGGAAAGTACGTTCACTCTCAGCCCTTGGCTTTGAAACGGTCAACATTGACCATCGGGGTTAAGCAGGTTCAGCACCCCCCGTCACATGCTGAACAGCATGTGTTTAATCTGGGGGGGAATCTTTGCTGTGAGTTCCATTTTAATCCGCATCCTAA
The DNA here is from genome assembly GCA_901007665.1 of Aeoliscus strigatus. Taxonomy (NCBI): domain Eukaryota; kingdom Metazoa; phylum Chordata; class Actinopteri; order Syngnathiformes; family Centriscidae; genus Aeoliscus; species Aeoliscus strigatus. The sequence continues at coordinate 44,570 of CAAKHB010001760.1, read as the reverse complement.
AGTGTGAAAACTGGGTGAGGCCCCTAATTCAACCCCCTTTATAAAATCCAGCCCAGAAGTTCTTTAAGAGTTCAAGAGCTGCAAGTTTTACCACTGACCACGTTGTACAGCTGTTTGTTTTACTCAACTTGACAGCGGGAAAAAAAATTTGGGATGTTGAAATGAAGACGAGACAAACGCTTGATAAAAGAAGAGCTGGTCCTCAGGGACGTCTCTTTAATGGTCCTTTTTTATCTGTTTTGATGAAGGTGAAGCAAGACCAAACTCGCTGCAAGACGTGCGTGGAAGCACGGAGGGCGCTCAGAAAATGTTGGTGTGGAAAAGAGAATAACCGTCCAAGCAGACACATTTGAAAAAAAAAAAAGAGGTGTGGTGAGAGAGTTTGAGACGAGTTTCCCCCATTCCTCCGCCGCCGTTTCACAGAGACAAGTCTGTTTCCCCGGAGCAAACACGTCACATCAAAGAGCCCTTGCGCTGCGTCTCCATGGCAACGCCCTTCAGCAGTGGGGATGCAGCGTGGTAGCTGGGGCGTAGCTCTGGCACACGGACGCTGGGAGCGACCTGATACTGGTTGGTGGAGGACTGAGTCAGAGCCAAAGTCGTTGGAGGATCAGAGCAGCGTTAAAGATGCAGTTTCACACTCTAAACCAGTAGGGGGCAGAATATCAGCAGGAAGTTGTTGTGTCCAAGTCGGCAAAGTTGAAAAAAGTTGAAAAACACAGAAATTTCCCATTGACAATGACTAATACAGTTCTTTGTGTATGAGTGATACAAAAATGTGAAAAAGCACGTTTATAGTGACATAATACGGCGTGCCGCCATGTTGGGGTTGGGGGGGGTAGGGCTTTCCACTGAGCAACGTCCTGTCGGAGGCATGGGAAACGACTGCATTCCGACTCTGACTAAAACACGTTACATGTACTTCTGACTCTGAGTCGCCTCCCAGGGTCGCTGTGAACGAATCCACAACAAATTTGTCGCCGAAATATTGGCGTTCTTATGTTAATGCGAAACGGAAGATCGTTTCTGAAGACGAGTGAAGGTGACACTCGCATGTCATTCTGCACAAACAAATCTCCATCCCATCAACTGTCTCTATCGCTGTTTCAAGCCTGTCAAAGGCTCTGGAGACGGACAAAACAGGCACACACAGCGAGTCGTGAGAGGGATACAGTTACTGTCTGCCCCCGGACGGCTCTCGTCTTTTGGTGCCGGAATCACAAGGAGCCCCAAGCTGCTTTCTTGGCCTTATATAGTGTGTTTCAACAGTTCTTGGCAGACAAGGAGGAACCAAAGTCAGTGCTATAAAAGAGTGTATCTTGGACCCGACCGGAGGCTGCACACAATTGTGTTCAGTAGCTCTGTAGCACGCGTTTGGGATTACTGCTGTTGTTTAGAGCGGGAGGGTCAGAGGAGGAGGAGGAGGAGGAGGAGGAGGAGGAGGAGGAGAGGGAAAGTGGCTGCATTTGGTACTCCCTCTTCTTTTGCCCTCCTGGAGGGGAGGGGAGGTGGAGGGAAATGCTGAGGTAGAGAGGAGGCAGAGGTTGCGAGAAGAGGGAGCGTGAGAAAAGTGGCACCCGTGCAGGTAGGACAACCGCGCGCTCACACACGCAGAGTTGTTTTTTACACCACTGTCTTCAGATTCTTTGCATTTTTCACGAGGACCGAAGCCGAATGTGAAAGCAGCATTTTGCTCGTCAAGGACTTTTTTTTTAGCTGAAGAAAGCTCCTGTCTTCAGTGTTTTGGATGTCGTGCTGCTTTCTCGGGCGGAGGTTCCGTTCCCTGTGGAGACCCCCCCCCACCCCGCCACCCCTCCTCGGGGGACCTTTGTTGACTCGATGGGAGCAATGATTTGTGGCCCGAGAAGTCCGGGGCGACTGGTCAACGCGGCAGACATGTGTTTTCTGTTTCTCACTGCGTAGCGTGCATCTTCTTTGGCACAAGTCACGCCCCCCCACACACCCCTAGAACAGGGACATCTAGAGAGGACTGGTGATGGCAATCACTCACCTCTGACCTTGTGCTAACATAGGGATGGCAGTTAAACATAAGAGGTCAGGAGGTCACGAGCCTTGTGTGGCTTGTCTCCCACTTGACAGTGAAAGGAACAGGAAGGAATGTCCTTTTATTACTTTGCCACAATTTAGCCTTCTGCCGACAGCAAATGTGACTTTTCTGACTGAGAAATCTTCACAGACAAGAGCTGCATCTCCTTCCCAAAACCCGAGCAGACAAGAAAAAGACACACGACTCTCCAGGCTGGGTTTTAATCTCTTGCTGCTGGCTTTTAATGTGAAGGAGCACAGCAACTGAAAATGGCTCGTAAACTGTGACGAGCTCCTGCTGCTGCATCAGCTCCCAAATATGTGCCGGGAAATGTTCGGGTAGCATTTAACACCAAACCACACAAGAGGCCCCAGCCACTAAGTGATTTCTGTGAATGTGACAAAAACATGTTTTTTTTCAATTAAAAAAAAAAAAAAGACCTGTAAAGAAGGCGCAGCCAAAACGTTCACACTGGTAATTGTAGATGAGCAGTGTTCTTGTGAGCAGATATCTTTTTCACAGGTTAAAACTGATCAAAACGTGTTTCCACCTAGAAGTCTTAAATCAGGTGGACTCGGTCTCGAGCGGCCAAACCTCTCTGACGGCAGAAACCCACATTACATGACCTAACGTTTATGATATGCAATCATGACTCGCTTGCATTCGGCGCCAAAGCGGGCTTTCAGATTCGGTGCCCAAAATAAGCCACAATTGCACATCTGATAGTCATCATTTCCTTGTTTAATGGGGTATTTTGTCGTGTGTAGCTTGCAGTGATTTGGTCGTAACCTTTCAGGGTGGTGGTGGGGGCAGAGCCTGCTCACCAATCACCGCGGCTTGATGGTGATCAAATAGCTGCTTCTTCAGGGATCCATGATCCTCAAATTCCCTCTGGGCCTCAAAGCCAACATCAGTATGTTGGTTTTGAGGTGGAATAATGTCAGCACCTATGTTGGACATAAATTTGACTTCGCTGGCATCGAGTTGGAATAAGAGGCCAAGAACCTCCTGTGGTCGACTGAACCCCTGTGAGAAGAAGCAATAACTTGTACCCACGGCTGATTTTGGCCCTTGACTTTGATTCAGGTCTCACAGTTGACAAGTTGGACTGCGCTCCAAGGAACACAACGAAGGCTGAGGAGCAGAACCTCCTCAAAGTACAATGTTTTCTTCCTATTTGTGAAGGATACCTGCACCAAATTTTGCCCTATGATAAGTTTACTGTGTGTTAGCGATCACGACTACGTGCATCACAAACTGCAGAGGAGGATCTGAATCACTGACTGATAGATAAGCAGATAGTTTTGCACTGATGGCCATGGATAAACATTTTTTAAATTATTTTTTAATTTGTCTTATTTTGTTTTAATTTTTTCTATTTTATTTATATATGTTTTATTTAAAAAATAAACAGTAATTATTTTTGACTATTTGTTATTATTATTTTTGTTTTAAAAAATAAACAGTTTTTATCGTTTCTGATATTAGCTGCTAGGTGTTCATAGATCAACATGCTAGCTCCCTTTTTAGCTTTGGAGTCATCTGGCGTGTTGCAGCAGATGGAATCCAATTGCGACTCATTCCTGTTTCGTCCAGTAGTATTTCATTCACCAACATGGCGTACTTGGCGTGTCAGCTTGTCAAAGCAGAGAGGAACACCATCGTAGCGCTGGAGGGAATTATGAAGTAAAACAGAAAGCCAGCAGAGTAAAAGTCCCTCCGAGGAGTTTGTTTGAGCTTCGGTCCTTATTTGGCCTTAACTTTCTCAGGCAAATGGCCATCAGTGTGGCAGTGGCTCATGTGCAGGCAAAGAGAGGAGTGCCTGAGGAATTTGGATTGCGGTTGTGATTTATCCACCCCCCCCACCCCCCTGCACCCTCCCCATCAGTCAAGCTGAATGAGCTGAGATCGAGAGCGATTGCTGCCGAGTCAAAGGGCGAATATTTGTGGCAGAATGTAAATCAAAACCACTCTTAAAAGCATTTATACGGGGGCTAACCAGCGGAGTGATGGCTCTTCACTCGGTGGCGGTGGGTAAAATTGGAACGATTCATGTAGTATTTTGCAAAATGACACAAACATGCATAAAACTGCTGCTTGTTCTCCCCGTCCTGCTTGAAGTCTTGAACGTTCCGCGTTCCGTGTGAGGAGGCCCAACTCAGTCAAATTGCACCTGAGATGTTTCATGCTTTGCTGCATGTAATTTGTCGCCCCTCCCCCTTTCCCTGATGGCTCCTTGTTCTCCAGACGCCCCTCGTGATTTGATGAGATTATAAGCCCCCTTTTCTCCTGGTTCTCTCTGTGGTCACTCTCCTCGTTGCAGGGAGAAGAAAAATAGTCGTTCCAGTGTATTGTTGCTACCGAGCAATCACGGCTGGGTCATTTTACACAGTTTTGAGTGTGCACAGATGTTGCACAGTAATTATAGACGGGCGAAGAGCAGCCCCGTGTGGGTGCAGAAGCATGTGGTGAAGATTCTAGCGCTTTTTGTTCGCCTGAGCCGGTAGCAACCATCGACTGCTCCCACCATATATGGATGAAGCTCGCTCGCCCCGCTGCAGAGATGCACCAAGAGGAGTCCTCTGTGTCATCATCCCCGGCGACGGTCGGCTGCACGTTGAAGCGGTCCTCGGCGGGATATCACGTCAGCTGTTTTACAACTTCTGCGTTCGTGATAGAGAGACACCACAGAGCCAATAAGCCTTTTGTTTTGTCCGCGCTAACTAATTACGGGCGGCTTCCTTCCTTCCTTCCTTCCTTCCTTCCTTCCTTTCGTCCTGCCTGCCTGTCGTCCGCTGATAGCGCGCTCTCCTCTCACTGCACGTAAACATCAGACCACGTATGTGCGCTCGCAGACGTGTTTCATAATCTTTGGGAACTGTTTGGAGCCTTGCATGTCATCGAGCCTCCGATCCAAACTGCTATTTAAAGATGTCAGGAAAGCAACACCGCTGGAGTTTGGATGTGACAGTATGATTCAACGTGTGACTCTCCTCTCTCCCCCCCCCAACAGGTCACCACAGCATGTCAGACCACCACCAACTATGAGCTGGTGAGTATGTGTGTGAAGACAACCATTAAGGAAACATTTAAAGACCTTTGTGGACTCCTGAGATCCCAATGCAGTGATCCTTCCTGGAATTGTGGCAATACCACACACACACACTGTGAGACCAGAGGTCAGAGGTCGGGGGCTATTGCTGTAAAAAGTTTCCTCTTCTCGCCGTATCTGTCCTGTTGCGGCTCTTGGGGGGTGAAATGAGGCTGATTAGACATCTTCAACATTTTATATATAGATATAGATATATATGTATAGATATATCATATAAATCCTTTTCTGGTCTCGTCAGACCGGTCGCCATGACGTCCAGCAAGTTTCATTGTTAAATGTGCTTTTGAATAATATTTTCTATTTCTGCTGAGAGACATTACACAAATATTACACACTCCTTCTTTAAAACACGTAAATCCGAAACTATTCATCGGGGGGAAACCACTGTCTGCCTGTGAATGTTGGTCACAGCCGCGCTGTGATTTCTCCTCTGCAGCTCGGAGGTTTAAGTAATTAAACGCTGACTGAAAAGGGATTTCTGCTCACTTCCATAAAGAAGAGAGTATGCCATGAATACTCAGCGAAAGCTGGCGCTGGTGATTAGAAAACCAGCAGGAATGGCAATTTGATCAGTTTTTGTCCATAAAGTCCTGCTGTGTATTCTCACAACGAGCCACCAGTGATATGACCAAACATTCCAAAGCTACAGTAACGACTTTTTACGTATTTACTTTGGGTGCGGGCCTTTTTTTTTAAATGACTGCTGCAGCTTGTTAAACACTCCCTAGTTTTGTTTATAGAGCCTTAAGACGCTGTGCGTAACTCAGTTAAGAGATTTTCCCCAATACGCGGACGTCTGTCAGGGCATGGTCGAGGCTTTAGTTTGCTGTTATGTGTACTTGATGTGACATTGTTTTCGGTGTTACGCAAAATTCCACTCCATTCCACTCACGAAGAAAGTCGTACCAACCCAACGTCATAAAAAAGCCGAAAAAAACTCAGCAGGTTCAATTTGGCAAAACCAAAAAAATGTTTCAATCATCATTTTTTGATGTTAGTCAGTTATTTTAATGTGACAGACCCATTCATTGAGTGTGTCGAACACTAACCCAGTGACTCTGTCTGGCTCCTCTCTGCAGCCCCCCACCCCTCAGCTGCCGTTGAAGCATGTAGATACACCGGTAAGTTTCTTTAAAAGGTCATTTTGGGTGAACACACACGCACGCACACACACACACACACACACAGAGATAGAGAGAGAGAGAGCTCTGTTCCAATATAAAGAAGAATTTTTGCATACAAACTTAAAAAAAAAAAACTGCTTTTACATCTGTTGCTGCTGGTACTCTGCAAATTGTGTCTCAGGTCTGTGCCAAACTTTGCTGCCAAGACCTGGCCCCAGACGAGGCATGTTTGGCTTGACATAGCTAAACCGTGAAGTGTGGGG
>CAAKHB010001760.1:24781-36256 GCA_901007665.1 Aeoliscus strigatus | reverse complement strand
GGGGGGGTGGGGGTGGTGAGGGTAGGGATTAGCTTCATGTGTTAGACTGAGCTACGGGCTGTGTGTGTGTGTGTGTGTGTGTGTGTGTGTGTGTGTGTTTAACCTTGCGCCGTGATTCGACACCCTTCTCGCCAGTCGACCGTCTGGATGAGTAAAGACGGCTCGTTATGACTTGTTGGGGAAGGAAGACATGGCAGAGGATGTCATTTAATAAAAAGGTCTTTCTGCAGTCAGACTTTAGAAAAAAACTAGAGAGGATAAAAGCTCTTGTTTTTCTGTCTTTACCTTGTGTGTGCCTTGGCCCTGAGTTGACCGTCGCCCAGAAACCCGCCTCTGTTTGGCTCCTGTACTGGTCCTTCCCCTATTAGGTTATGTCTGATTGTGTACCATCACTGTGAGCAGATGTTTGCTGATGAATCACCCCCTCCTCCCTCTCTCTCCTCCACTCTTTGGACATGTGTGTTTATGAATGTTTCTCTCCAGGGTTCGACGCGGTCCTGCAAGAGCGTGGAGATTCGGCGAAAGCAGTCGCGGTAAGACGCGTGACAGCGGACCAAAAGGAATTCATGCCCAGTCATTGGTTCTCTCATACGGAGCTTCAGTGAGCCAGTGGAGCTCAGTCGCTGTTTGGCTCATGAAGCAGAGCGGCAGAGGTGTCATCTGAGGTCATGTCAACAGTCAGCGGGGGATTGTAAACCGGTTTCCATCCAATAAATTTATGAGCGATTTGCAGGAGTTTACATTTGATCAAGAAGTTTAAGCAACGGCAACTGTAAAAATAAGACGTTTTTGTAGAGGTGATTATCGCTGGAGTTGCCGTCTGTCACGACATTGTGGTTTGTTGAGTTGCTGAGTCGTTTTATGTTAATATGGAACATACTTTTCATACAAGTCTACGGTTTGATCATGGAAAGAAATAATCCTTCAATCCTGGACTAATTTGGAATAATGTCAGAGGAAATCCCATCTTGATTGCTGTTAAATGATTCAATGCATCACAGTTAAATGTGAAAAAAACGACAAAATGTGAGGATGAAGAGAGAAAACTAGCATCATAGCGTCAGTGGCTGCACGCTAACCCATGGACTTCCTGTCCAGGAGTCAGAGTGTGGTTCTGGCCATGGAGGAGAGCTATGAGGTGGACCTGGTCTACATCACTGAGAGGATCATCTCTGTCTCTTTCCCCGCCGCCGCCGACGAGCGCAGCTACGCCACCAACCTCAAAGAGGTGGCGGCGATGCTGCGGTCCAAACATGGCGAGCACTACCTGGTGAGATATTCTGCCGCCGCTTCCGCTCTCTACAGCATCCGTTTGCTGAAAAGGCGTCGCTTTCTCTCATGCGCCAGTGTCTTTTATTTTTAGGTACTCAACTTGAGCGAGCTGAGGAATGACTTAGCGAAGTTAAACCGCAAGGTACAAACACCTTCTGGCAAACGTGCATCAATCGGGGGACAAACATTTTACTAGTACTCCTCTGATTTTAATCCTCCTCAGGTTCTGGAGTTCGGTTGGCCAGATCATCACGCACCGCCGCTGGATAAGATCTGCAGCATGTGCAAGGCCATCGACATGTGGCTCAACGGAGATCCACGCAACGTTGTAGTACTTCACAACAAGGTACTGCAGCTAGTTCATTTGAGTCCCTCCGCTCAGAATCTCATCTGCTTTCTCTCAACCTCTGCGCCACAGGGAAACCGAGGTCGAACAGGCGTGGTGGTGGCTGCGTACATGCACTACAGCAACATATCTGCAAGGTACCGAACATGCCAACACATCAGGAAGCACATCTTGAGGGATTAAAGTCCTTGGACTGCACAGTAACTTCAGATCCTCCTCGCGGGGTCTTGTAAGGACAGAAGCACTGATCCATTCCAACGAGGCCTCGAGATCTGAGACCTGAACATCCTTGAAAATTAAACACCGATGCGATTATTATGGCAAAACAATCCATCGTCTTCGGTTTGTTTTCCTGGCTCCAGGAGAAAGAGTGCCCTAAAAAGGTCGCTGTTCTCATACGACCAGATGTTTATAGGTAGAACCGCGCCAGCAGGATTCAAAACTTGGGAAGAATCTGCAGATCTTTCAAAAAACAAGAAGCAATTTGAACAGTATACGGTAACAGGGAATCTTATTTTCCTTCATGCAGTGCTGACCAGGCGTTGGACCGGTTTGCAATGCGACGCTTCTATGAGGATAAAGCACTTCCTGTGGGTCAGCCGTCACAGAAAAGGTCAGTTATCCCCTCACTTCCTGTTTGATATATGCTGCATGGACGTGGATGTATCTTGCGACCATCGAGATTTCTAACTAGGTTTGCCTAACGTGAACACTTGAAAGCCTGTGGAAGTTCAGTCTGGGACGATCGAGAGCGTTGTTATTTGAATTCACCAGTCATGAAGTCCTGACTCTCCTCTTCACCTGCTGAGCTAGAAATCTTGATCTGAGGGCTTCCTGGGAGGGATGAGCCAGAAAAGGTCACGTGGAATAAATGAAGAAACACAAGACACTCCAGGGGACTTAACACCACTTCATTTCAGACGGTTGAATTAGGCAGTGAGCCATTCTCAACCAGGTCTATAGACTCGCCCTCTGCCACTGCTATTTCCTGCTTGGGATATAATTATTTCTGCCCCTGGAGTGTGCCAGTGTGATGGTCTGGAATTTGCTGCATTTACATCAAGAGTGGAAGATGAGCTCAGTCTGACGCCGCCGTGACCGATTGTTTAAGTGTGGTATAAGGTGGCATCTATTAGACGGGTGGAATCTCCGTCCTGCGGTCCCCAGGAGAGGGCTGGATGTACCATCTCAGTCAATGGATGGTGAAAGCCCTGGTAGGAGGACGGTGGTCTCCGTGGTAGTGGTCCATCTTTCACTCCTCAGTATGTCTCCCTGAGAAAGGTTCACCTCCCCCAGGGCCAGGTTCAATATATTTGTATCTAGCGGCAGAGAATTGCATCCAAGTTTGAAATGGGCACTTCAGCAGATTGACCTGATATGAGAAGATAAAATAATCCTTGATATTCCCAGCAGGGTTTATTATCTTCACTGTAATTATAGTCACAGCAGGAAAGTCGTAGTAAGTTCAAAAAGGATAGATAAATAGTTAACATATAGTTAACATATAGTACAAACAGTATCCTTCCTTCCGGGTTCTATGGGATAGGGTTAGGGTTAGTTCTAGCTAATGGACTGTTAGCTTGCTAGGTATTTTAGCTAGCTACCACAGCTAGCTAGATGCAGTAACTTTGCATATTACCCGTTTTTTTTTTCACATTAACCATAACATACAAACGTGCAATAAACAATACATACGAGAGGAATTGTAGTATTATGTTAACATTTCAAAGGCTTTGCTATTTTGATTCAAGAAAGAACGTAATTAAAACTATAATCGCTTCCGCCGCTGCAGTGGACCTCTTCCTTCCCTCAGCGCTGCTTTCCCGGACTCCCAAGTTCAGTGTAATTGAATTTCAGAACGGCAAAACCATCTGGCCGCTGACAGCAGAGCAAGCGGAGTGCCTGCGTGTGGTGACCCCGCTGTCAAGGTCACGTTTGGTACCCTCATCATTATCATCATTAACAACCAGACCACACTAACTCAACACACCCCCAACTGGCCTCTGTACACACCGATTCACTCTGACATTTCCCACAGTGGATGAAGGCGGTTTTATACTCTGAGCGGAATTTGTGGCTGTTGGAGCTGATAGGCAGTAAAGGTGAACCACATCGGAAGAGGTTTCAGTCACAGAGGAGTTGGTCTGTAGTCTCGCTGGAGGGTCCTCATGGATTCATAAGTTCCCTGGAATTTGATATTCATGATCTCCAGACAATAACTCTATGATTATTATCGGTGGTCCCACAAACTTTCATCCGGCGGGTCCAACCGATTGTTTTGTGGCTGAGGATCGCTCAAGAAGTGGCTGCAGTTCCTGGAACTTTGCTGCAGATATTTGTAACACGCCAACTCAAGCACAGCAGTCATCACGACAAATAATGTATTGCTGCGACCGTCGCAACGAGACATTTCCTGCCCAAGCAACTCTGCCAAAAAGGGATAATCACTGTCTCTTAACTTTGCTCTGTACTTGCTGGCCAACATGTTAGATGGAAAAAAAGCACACTAATGCGTTCATCCATGCCACTTTCCTCTGCAGGTACGTGCAATACTTCAATGGCCTTTTGTCCGGCCACATAAAAATCAACAACAAGCCCTTATTCCTGCATCACGTCATCATGCACGGCATTCCAAACTTTGAGTCCAAAGGGGGTGAGTGCCCATCCACCAGACGGCGACCAAATATGGGAATACAACTGCAGCTTTAAACACGTTTCCCTTATTTGTGTCCGCAGGCTGCCGTCCCTTCCTGAAGATCTACCAGGCAATGCAGCCGGTCTACACGTCAGGAATATAGTACGTCCGCTTGAAGTGTGTGCTGCATTTACTTACCCTGTCGTGTTACCAAGACATTATTGTTGTTATTACGCAGCAACGTACAAGGAGACAGCAACACCAGTATCTGCATCACCATCGAACCCGGCCTGCTTCTGAAGGGAGACATCCTGGTAAGACGTTCATGGTAAAGTTCAGTCCAGATTCATTTTTGTGGAACCGATCTGGTGTAATCGGCGTCCTCTCCCTGCTCGTCGTAGCTGAAATGTTACCACAAGCGGTACAGGAACCCCACCAGAGACGTGGTGTTCAGGGTGCAGTTCCACACCTGCGCCATCCACGACCTTGGAGTCGTGTTTGGCAAGAACGAGTTGGACGAGACTTTCAAAGGTGATCTGTCAGTTTGTGTGTTGTTTTTTTTTACAGTCGTATAAGTGTTCTTCTCGTCTGTTTTGCACTGACGCATCAAAAAGCCGCATGTCTACCCTGCAGTTTTGTTTTTGTTTTTTTGTAAATGGGGTCCTCTAGTGGTGAGTTCAGTGCAATGAAGAAAACAGGACAGGAAATGCAGATGATTAGGCTGCAGTTGTATTTGTGTGTAGAACATGCTGAACCGTTTCACTGATAATTTCTGTTTCTCAGACGACAGATTTCCAGAGTACGGAAAGGTGGAGTTTGTTTTCTCGTACGGACCAGAAAAAATCAAAGGTAATCGAGAGTTAAAGACGTCTATTTGTATCATCAGAGCAGAGTTAAAATCAACTCAGTGGACATGTGAGACCATCCAGTACAATCAGGGTCAGAGATAAAACTACTCTCTTGTGGGAGTTGAGCTATTTTTAACTCTTAAGAAGTTAAAACTGAACTCCTAAGTTGACCATAATACCATCGCTTTTATAGTGTATGCTATAAAATGATGTTACATGTAACACTTATTGAGTGTTGATGTCAAAATACTGAGATATGTGGAGGTGAAATGACCGCAAAGTACCAAACTGGTTACTAGCAATTTTACTTATTGATTATCAAGCAGCTGATTAGCATCTGTTCAAGTATCTCTGCAATAAAACCACCCCACAACAAAATCCCTCCCACTGAAATGTATTATAAGAAGAAGGTGAAAGCGTTTGCTTACCTGCCTCATGCCAAGTCCAATTCCAAGTGGCAGCAAGCTGAACTATAAAAATGTAATCAACTGCAACAGAAGAAATGCATGCAGTTCATAAACACCTGGTCAAGTCATGAACAGCCAAATATTTCCCTGCCAGCGAATGTCTGAACACAGGCTGGTGTGGAAATAAACGAATAAACGGAAACACACTCCAGATTTTTTCGTTATAGATGTACTTGAATCACTGCTCATCTGTTCACGTGTACCCGTTACCCATCGTGCCCCGTGTCCCTCAGGTCTCGGACACCTGGAGAACGGCCCGAGTGTCTCTGTGGACTACAACACCCAGGATCCTCTGATCCGCTGGGACTCGTACGAGACTTTTGAGCACCGGTGTGACGACGCTGTGGATGGTGAGTGCACACACACACACACACACACTCAGTTTGATGGATGGCTTGCCTCCACTCATCCTAATAAAGTCCTCCAGACGGTGTCCCGCCCGGTGTTTTGTCCTTCTCGTTGGGGATGAACTCTTTTTGGTGTGAACATGGGTTTGTTTTTGTGTGTGTTCAAGGATGAGAGGATCAGTATCTGACTTGAGTGATCATGTCTGATGGGGTAATTTCATCTCGGCTGCATCAGTCTGAGTTCATATACCTTGATTGACTCAGTCGCTCGTATCTCATCCAGAGGCTTCACACACACACACGCTCCTCCCCAGCCTTAAATAGCCACTGCAGAAATATGGGGGCGTCAGTCGCCCTGCAGCGGGCCGCCCCCATCTCCGGGGGGGGTTGTAACCTGAAACAAGTCCTGCAAGTGCTCAAACCTCCAAAGCTCCTTCCAGTTCACCCATATAGAAGCCTTTCTTTGTTTATTTAGTTGTGAAATTTGTCATATATCCTCTGTTACATTTTGTTGGAAGATCCAGTCTGTTTCCTTCCACATCCTTCTGCTGCCTCTGCACATCAGAAGTAGATATATTCAGCTCATGAATTCAAGGAGAGGTGATGTATGGAATCACATGAGCGTCAGGCCACTCGGAGTCAGCGATGATAAGACTCTTGATTACCGCCGTTAATCCAACAAATGTGCACCAACAGGAGCTGGCAGTCGTCGTGCTGCTGCCGGCGCTTCTTTATTGCATCGTAAGATCCATTTCTTTTTTATGCACCCCCCCCCATGAGGATCATTGTGGTAATTGCCGCATTTCACAACGGTCAGTGGGAATTTGCCGGGATTGCAAATTTTCTTATTTGACAGCGTTCTCAGCACTCAGCAGAAAAAGAGCTCTTGTCCAGTTTGTCCATTTCTCTAATTGAAGCCTTCGCTCTCGTGCAAGAGAACAAACTGCGGCGTTTTCAGCTGCTGAACAAGCAAGTCTATTACGTGACACCGCTTTTTATCTCCTTCCATCATATCTCCTGTTTTGCAGAACTATTAAATGGATTCAGATTAGATGCTGAGAATGTCGTTAAAGCGATGTTTCATCTGCAGGTGATGATGCTTCCTGGCACAAGACAGATGAAGGTCCATGGTATCAGTGCTTCCTGCATTTTCCCGTGAATGAAAGTCGGTTTGTGTGTTCATCACGCTTTTCTTTTGTGGTATGTTTGTCGGGTCCGCTAATAGCTCTGTGCTCTGGCAGCTGCCGACCCTGAAGTCAAAGCAGTCACAGATTGAGCAGCCAAGGGGGGGGGGCTGTTCCATCTGAAAATACGTCCACATCCTCCCGTGTGACAGAATAACTGAAGGATGTGTGTGTGGCATCAGCAGTCAGATATTTGTGGAGTTTCTTCAAACTTCATTTCATAAGACTGAAGTTTTTTATGAAATATCAGCATCAGATTTCATGAAATATGCTCATGATATTTAATCTGATGCTTCTGAATGAATCGGAGCTGGGGGGAATCCAGCGGTCCGGGGGGATGAAAAATACCACTAAAGCCAGTGCCTCGCCGCAGTGGAGGAGTGTGTGGGTGTTCTGGTGTGTGTTGTGTACAGTCAGGCAGCAGGCCCAATGACAGCGCAGCCTGTTTTCCTTGTTTACAGCCCTCCTCCCCATATTTGGCTGGGGCCGAGCCCTGAAACATGTCTGGGGTAGCTGTAACGAGACAGAAAGACACGCAGAGATCGAGGAGCAGGCGAAGTCGAGTCTGGGCCAGGCAGAGGACACTTTTTTTTTTTGACGTGTTTGAGTGTTTTTTGATGTTTAGAAGTTCTGACTGAATGAAGAACATGGATGGAAGGAGGTGAAATTTAGAACGGACAGAGTGACACTGACCATCACCAGCTGGTGAGTCGTACCCAGCAGCTGATAGATGGATAGAAACTTTTAATCTCACAAGACAATTTCTCAATACACAATGTGTTAATTGTGTCAATATTAGTTATTGTAATATGTGAATACGTCAATGTATTCATGTATTGATACTGGATTAATGTAATACTGATCAGAATCAGAATAGCCTTTATTGTCATTGTAACAGACGATACAATGAGATCTCCCTTTGTGTAAATGACAGACAGTATTATATACAAAAAATATAAAATAAAATAAAATAAAAATAAAAATATAAAAAGCACAAAGAATAAATACTATTATGTACAAAGGTAGAAGTATGTAATATTTGATATAAATAATATATATTATTACGTTGTATATACAGTATTAGTAGTATTATTAATTAATAATAAATCAATTTAATAATTATTATTATACATTGTTATATACTATATAATTGATTCATATTATGTATGATAATATTAATGTTATAATAATAATATATAAACTCTCCTGTTGGAGACGTTGTCAGATCATGGAATTGTGTTGTTCTGTCAGTTTACTCCACTCACCTGTAAGATACAAGATGTACTGTATGTCTGTTATTACCATCACTGACAAATACATAAAGGTAAAACAGAGATAATTCTATAAAACTAAAAACGCGTACGTGTATGTTATGTCACGACAAGGTAAAATTTGTGATTCGAAAAGTGTTTGACCTGATCGCATGTCCAACCGACTTCTCTGATCTCCTCCTTTTGTCAAAGTTCCCCACAGCCTGAACTCCAGTAGTACGACAAACACTTTAAAATAAACCCACTCTTACTTACAACTGATGTCAAAGTGTAAGCTGCAGATATTTCCAGTGGCGGCTAACGTGTGTCCTTTGTAAACTGGCTCAGTTCTTCGAGGGGCCGCATGACGAGAAACATATGTCCAGTGTTTGTGTGTTTATCGCGTTTCCATGTCAACACTGCTGCTTCCTGTTATCATGACTCACAGAGCCCGTTTGTGTCTGTGTGTGTGTGTGTGTGTGTGTGTGTGTGTGTGTGTGTGTGTGTGTGTGTGAGTGAGACTGTGTGTGTTCTGATCAGAGGTGGAACATTTTATGTACAGGCTGAAATTTGGGCACCAGAATTGATTTCATGTCTGTGTGTGTGTGTATGTGTGTGTGTGTGTGTACTAGTAGAACTACTCACATTCTCCCTCTGCAGTCAGCTGTTGCAAATGTGTGTGTGTATGTGTGTGTCGCTCATGAGCACGTCACGCCTCGACTCAGACGTCATGCTGACAGCAGCGTGAGCTGCAGCAGCAGGTTCAAATCTCGGCCCCCCGAGTCCTGAATGAGACTGTTCTTATCTGTTAATGCCTCTTTTCCTTCCACTGTCTGTTTCTGGAGGACTCTGCTTCCTGTCTCTTTGTATTGGCTTGCGTACAGTTCAGGCCGACGGTTTGGGCTAGTTTGTGGTATCAAATTCACCTCTTTGGCTCTTTAAAGGTGGAATTTATTCAGCAGAAGGCTCCAGTTGAAAGTCGCGACCGCAGCAGTGAGCGTTTGGACCTGGTGGTCTCTTAAATAGACAAGGATGACAGATCGGCTTCCATGTGGACGGCAGACACATGGACTTTTATGGCAGCTACTGGTCTTCAACTGCAGTCAGTAGATAAACAGACGAACGGGATTCTGTTTTATGTCTGAGGCAGTGTCGCCGTAGCTTGGTTGTGTAGAGGTGCAAATTAAAGACAACAAAGAAAGGAAAACATTTTAATTTTCATGACAAAGTAACTCATTTATCACATATCAGTGGGTAAAAGCGACCGGTTGAATCATCTTTCTGCGGTGGAGGGCGACTTGCTGTCGGTCAGACAGCTGTTTGGACAACCATGACATCATCCCGACACCGATACAGTCACATCGTGTTACCTCAGACACTGACAACTGGACGCTGAGTGACGGATGGAGCGGGAGACAGACGCTGCCAATGTAAAACCACCACCACGGTTTTTCCCTGTGCCAGTCGCCCATACGCCGACCATGACACCTTTTCCCCCGATAGGCTGTCACATCGCGGCTCATCTTTCTCACTAAAGAGTTAACGTCCGTTAGCAGCTTAAATGACAAACACCGACACCCCCAACTCAGTTGAACAATGCACATGCAACGAAACATGCTCTTATTCTAAGAAAAGATGCAATGGCTCTCTCTCACTCTATCCCTCACACACACACACACACACAAGTCAATAAGTTGTCGGTCAAACTCAGTCACCCACCTCTGGCATGCAGACTGGCTGTCGTCACGGCGATAAGAAAGCTGTGAAGGTGAATGTCACATCCCACCACCAACTGACATCACCGTCTGCGTGTCAGTGTGTGCGATGGGAGGCGTACGGCACGCAGCACGTCAACACAAGAAAATTATTCAAAGACTAGACATGAAATACCGCAACAGGAAAAGCGCTTCACTTTTTCCATGCGTGTTAATGTCAGGTGCGACCACCCCCCCACACACACCCCAACCGTATGTGTTGGCTGAAAACGGGTTGGTCTCTTTTTATAAGGTCATCGTGTTGTCTTGGAAATCTTGTCGTCTCTGTCCGACTTTGGAGAAATAAAATTGTCTCACCAGAAATGATCTTTTGTTTTTTGAAGCTTCCAGGCACAGGTCATCCAGAGAGCAAGCTTTCTGCAGGATGATGTCGGGCAGACTTTTATGCACAGAAAGGGAGTAGGGAAGGGTGGCGTGATGGTCCACGTAAGATCATGAGTAACGAGCAGGAGAACAACCACAGCTGATGTCTCAGGCAAGGTCACTCATTCCCTGCGTGATAAGGAGGCCACTTAAAAAATACAATGTAGCGAACAGGCCTCGGCCTCTGATGTTAGTACACTGGTCTCCTGTTCCCTACCAGTTTGGGGCCCAAGCATCATTCATGGTTATGAAACCATGAATGATCTCCCATGAGCCTCAGTGTAAGTCAGTGCTATAAGAACACAACCGTCTATCAGAAGAATATAGGTTCACCTATGTGTCACACGCCAAGTAATATGGCCTAATGCAGGATACTTCTACTACAGTAAATTAGGGTAAATAGCACACTTTTAGTACATTTCCTGTCTACACATATGATTTCTATTACATTGTCTCACACCACCACTGGAAACTTCCAGTAGAAAGGATCTGAAGGAAAAATCCACTGTGGGACCAGTCACTGCACAGACCAGACAGTTTCCGGAAGGATTATGAATGTATGTAGTGGTTGTTTTCATCATGTTATTGTTAATTCTTCTTTGCTGATCCTTCAAAAATCAACTTCTTCCGGCGATGTTAGCGTGTCGACGCCAGCAGCTTTTACTCACTAATGGACTGTGTTTATGACTCTCTCGTGGACGAGAATCGAATCCAGCTGGTCCCTGTGATGCGGCGATAACACACTTTCTATTTGTAATAAACCATTAGCAACACGTGCTCAAATGGCTTTTTAATGGCCTCAAAGTCTGCGACGTGGCAACAAGACACTTCAGCCAACACTTAAGAGAATACATCCGGGAGGCAGGTGGCGTGTGTTTGTGTGTGTGTGTGTGTGTGTGTGTGTGTGTGTGTGTGTGTGTGTGTGTGTGTGTGTGTGACTGTGTGTGTGTGTGTGTGACTGTGTGTGTGTGTTATTATGTGGAATGAT